>PVKA01000010.1:205096-394552 GCA_004027165.1 Ctenomys sociabilis | reverse complement strand
ATCTTGTAGTCCTGTACATTATTCTGTAGTTCCTTTGTCTGTGTCATCCATGTGGATGAGTCACGGCCAATGCTTGACCAGAATGCTCTCTGTGAGAGCCTGAGAAAAAGATTTCTCTTCATGTGACTCTCCCCAGGCACACTATAGAACTTCAATCTCTTTCCTCTGTGGCTCCACAATCTCCTTGCTCAGAAAATTTATAACCATCAATGTAAATGGTCTCAATTCACCAATTAAGAGAAATAGACTGGCACAGTGGATTAGGAAACAAAATCCAATAATATGCTGTATACAAAAAACACGCTAACTCAAAAAGACATTCATAGGCTCAAAGTCAAAGGATGGAAAATAATACTACATGCCCCACCACCTCAGAAAAAAGCAAGATTAGTCATTCTGTGCTCTGACAGTCTCAACTTCAAACCAAGAATCATCAAAGGGTACAAAGATGGCCACTATATATTGGTCAGGCCAAAAATTCAAGAGGAAGTGGAAACACTCCTAAATATCTATGCACCAAACACAGGAGCGCCCAACTATGTAAGACAAATCTTAATATACATGAAAAACCTAATATCTAAGACCACAATCCTAACAGGAAACCTTAACAGCCCCTATCTCAAAAAGATAGATCAGCCAGACAAAACATTAGCAAGGAAGTAGCAGAACTGAACCAGAGCTTGGAACAAATGGACCTGGTGGACATATACAGAGTGTTCCGCCCAACCACAGCTGAATATACTTTTTTTTTCAGCTGCACACCGGTAATTTTCCAAAATGGACCACATACTGTTCCAGAGGTCATGCGTAAGTAAATGCAAGAAAACAGAAATTGTCCCATGCATATTATCTGACCACAGTGCAATGAAACTGGAACTAAACTACAAAAGAAAGCAGCAAAACTCACTAAATTCATGGAAATTAAACAACACCCTACTCAGCAATCAATGGGTCACAGAAGAAATTAAACAGGAAATTCAACAATATCTACAATTCAATGAAAATTCAAGCACAACTTACCAGAATTTATAGGATGTGATGAAAGCAGTTCTTAGAGGGAAAATCATAGCTATGAACTCACACATTAGGAAAACAGAATGGGAACAAATAAGCACCCTAATGTTGCACCTCCAACATCTAGGAAAAGAAGAGCAAACGAAAGGATAGCCATATGTAATACTAAAACCATGCTTGAAATACCTATTTCTGTACTTTATTTATTTATATTTTAGGGACCGGTCCACAGGGTGTTCATGGTCTCAGTACTAGATCAGACTTGTAGTGATTGTCCTTTTACAGCTTCCTAAATGCTGGGATTACAAGGGTGCACCACCACTTGCAGTCTCAATCACCATTTTAGCGTGTCCTGGGGTCAGGGCCATCACGGCAGTCTTGGGGATCAACCTCCTGGTCTCTGTGTCTGCTTGCAGTGGTTTTGATCCGCTGAGCTATTTGGAAGACCCTAAGTGATATTTTGTTTTTTATTTTATTTTTTGTATTTTAGGGAAGGGTCTGCAGGATGTTCAGGGTCTCACTACTAGATTGGATTCGTAGTGATCCTCCTGTTTGTAGCCTCCCAAGTGCTGGAATTACAGGTGCACAACACCACACCTAGTCTCAATTGCTGTCTCATCGCCCTCCGGGGGGCGGGCGCTCAGGGGGTGTGACTGGCACCACAGGCCTGAGGATTGCAGGTGCTTTAATCTGCGGAGCTATTTGCGCAGCCCCGGGAACATTTCATGAAAAGATTTTGTGTCCTCCCCCAGGACAATGTAGATATACTGGCATCCTTGTTTACCAACACACATCCAACCAGGAAAATTTTTCTGAGCCTCGTAATGCAGAATTTTATTGGGATTATAGTAAAGAAGTGTAAGTGATGAAAGATTGAGCAATTTATTGAGCTCAATCTTTAATTTCTTTTGTCACCCCTCTCATTGAACTGCTTCAAAATTTCAATGTTCTAATCCTATTATTGATCCTTCTGAAATCACCTATAACAAAATAATCTCAACCCTCACCCCTCATCCACAGCCACTTTATTAGTACAAAAGATATAGCTATCAGTATGGAGAGTGGATTTTTGATGCTCTGGGAGTGGGGTACTGGGGCAAAGATTGGATACACCGTTGCTTCTTTCAATTTCACTCTCCCTTTCTCCACCCATCTCTCTGTCATTCTAGGAATCTTGTTTTTGGTACATATTTAGCAGATCTGGATTAGTTATGATCCAATATTAAGAAATTTTATATTTAAAACAATTTCTGTTTGTTGATCAGTAATGATGAAATTAAAAAACTGGCTGTTGCTGGTTAGGAATTTCCATGATAATTTTAATGACAGTCTATATATTGCATGCTTTCAAAATAATGCCATTGTTGAGTGAAAGTTTGCATGTTGGAGTGAATCTAAGTTGCATGATTGAAAAGAGCTCATATCTTATAAATGAATCATTAGCATTAAAATTTCTCTTCACCATGAAGCAGTCATTGTGATCTTTTAATTAAGGAGCTCTGTTGAGCCCACAAGTCAATCTGGTGCATTTCATGGTGATTTTTCTTTTGTATAAATGTATCTGTAGGAGCAAAGGTATATTATCATTTATGTCAGGAAATGACATGATCATCGCACTTGTTAATCCATAAATATGGGCATGCCCATCACGGGCAGAGAAAATGAAAGGGTGGCAAAAGAGACAAAACTTAGCAGCAGGGTTTCTGTGTGAGTCTGGAAGAGCATGAAAAAATGAGGATGATGCTGGCTTTGTATACATTCTCTTCACACCAAGATGATAAAGGTAACAAGCAAATATGTAGGTTTACTGACTCAATACAATGCATATGCCCTTTATAAATTTTATAGCTTTCCTAAGCTTTTGTGGCAGCATTTGTAGGAAGTTGAGAAAAATTGTGACATCTGGAAGAGATGAAAAATAGAGTGCTCTGTTGGATGTGCTCAGGACACTGGAGTTGGGATACAAATGCTGAAATGACAGGTAGAGAGAAGAGAATTACTATGTGTTTTCTTAGTCCCTGAAATGACATTTGGTTGGTTAAATCTTCCTGCAAGGGAGAAACAGTCTATCTGCTATTTTGAAAAGAGAGAATTTATAAACACCAGAGGAAACTTTGATGTCTGGCAAAGGAAAGATTATGAGAGGAAGTAGGGATAGTATGTCAAAACAGGAACGTCTGGATGAAAATTAGCCAATACTAAGAGACACTGCTGAAGAATCTACTGACTAGAGTTGTAGCTGCTAGGTAGCACTTTGGAATACCTAGTAGTAATTTCCCTTATGCCATAAGAAACATATCATGAGTATCTATTGCAAATAGTTCTGAAGCACTGCTAATTAAGTCAAGCAGAAAAGAAATATGAGACTTAAATAAATATAGATTTTTATTTCTTGGGAATAAAAATGTTTCACATAGACACACAGATTTGAGTGATTTCTAAGCTGTCCACTGAGGTTTAGACTTCCTATAACTGTGGCTTATTAGATCAAGTAGAAAGAACAAGACTAGAGTCTTGGTGGTGGGTCCTGCTGGAGGCCCAAGAAGGCTACAAAATAGGCATGCTACCTCAGCCACGTGTAAGCTTTCCTAAAAGGACAAATTCTCATTTAGTTTGCTGCCATGTCCTGTGTAACTGTAGCTACTGTTAAATTTTCATTATTCATTAAATAAATGATGACTATACTCAAAAATTGCAGCCACATGGGCTGTGCAAAGGCATTTTCATGTTGCTAACATGTTGCCAACTTGCAACTCTTCTAAATCCCAGTAAATGTTTTGACAAGGAGAGACAGCAAGGACAAAAAGAAGTAGTGGTCTTGGAGAAATTCAGACCCAGTTCTAACAGCTTTAAAGTCTTACGGGTGTTTTCGCTGGGGCAATCCCAGATAAATTGCTGTTATATGTGCATGCAAGAGACTAAAATTCCTTTGAAAGTTTATAATTTCTCATGGGAAAATACAACATAAAAGTTACTTTTACTCATAGAAAAACAAAACCATATTTTCTTGTCAACTTTGGCTGTTGGGAATTTCAAACTTTTTGCATTTTTTCCCTGTGATTCTTAGCTGGCCCAAGGGACAGGCGTTTACAACATAATTTACTTTCAACGTGTCTCTGTAAATCATTGTAATACCCAATTGCTTGTGGAGAGGAAATAAAAGAATGGGGGAGAAACCCCTCCCTATGGGGCTTTCTGTCCCACTTTCCCTAGGCTCCATTAGTCCCAACACAAAAAGAAACTTTACCTTTTAATATTCAGCCTCAAACACATATCCAAAGAAATACACACAATGAGTAAAGGTAAAGTTAGAAATATGTACAGGCTTTCAGGAAAAAAGTTTATATTGTGAGGTTAATTGGGAGAGGAAGATTTGCCTTGTGTGATGTAGAAATTATAGAAATATTCAAGTTGTTTTAGATTAAGTGGGTTGTCGTTAGCCAAATGACTTAAAATCTTTCTTTTTTCATAAAAATCCCAAGTACTTGTTAACACACTTTTGCAAAGCTATTAATATCAAGGATCATTCAGTTTTATATGAGAATTTGATGACTTATACACTGGTTGAACTTTAACCTTTTACTACCTTAATGGGGATTTATTAGCTATTTCACAGTGTGTAAATTTGAATCTAGGTCATATGAGAAAGAAAAATAGGGCAGATTCAGGCCTATAGAGTAATCTGAAAAATAATATATCAGAGGAAAAAAATGGAAGTGAAAGAAAGGTACAGAATTAAAGAGATGATGAGAATTATCTTAAGCAACCTCAGACTTGAGGACAGAAATTGAAAATTTATGATTCAAACTAGATCATTTGAGATTAAATTCAGGGTCCTATGAGCCTGATGCCTATAGGAGTACATACTGTAGACTAAGGAGTTAAAATAGCTTCCTAAACTGATTCTATGAACTGTCCATAACAGGAAATGTAATCCAGGTGGGTTTCATATTCACAAGATTAAAGCTTATGTCTACCATCAAATAGTGACCACATTAAAGCTGTTTTAATGAGAGTGCAGGAGATAATGAATGAATGCTGCTAATTCACTGCAGAGGAGACAGCCTGACCTTCTTCTGACCTCTTTGCTGCCAGGTATCTTAAACAATATATTAGTTCTGCTTAGCGCCAAAATGGGATGGTCCTTAAGATAAGGATAAAAACAAGCCAAATGCTCAGGAGAATGACTCTTACTGGTGTTAAAGTCTCAAGATAGTTTTTTTCCCTATCTCTCTCTCTTTTCCTTTGAGTCCTTAATAAAAGGGACACTGGGTAACAGGATGAAAATCATTCTGCCACCTTTATCAAAATGACAGCCTTCAGTCGCACCAGGCTATTTCTAACCATTTCCTGTGATACTGTTCAATGAAATCATCCAAGGAAAACACTACTATTTAAAGAAGTAGGTGGAGGGTTACTGGGTTAGGATGTAACTCTACTAGTTTAACTTAATCCTGAGTAAAATTTTAGGCAATTTGGATGGACTGCTTATCTTTCAGGTAAGCATTCATAAATATCCATTATTTCATAGATGTAAGAAAACATTGTATTAGACATTATACTTGCTAGAAAGTAGGTACAACTGAGCTTTCTGTTGCAAAATCATTGTGTTTTTACCTGTTTCATCAGTCAGTAAGAGAAAAAGGTAGATCTCACAAAAACTGGGAACCCTATCTGGTGTTTGCTGATGAAAGACAAACACTTATTTTCTGCTTAAATAAGACCCAGAATTAGAGAAAAAGGGAAAGGCATAGAATATTTTGTTACATTTATTTCACTGAGCAAAGACACTACTAAATAAAGGAGAACCTATAGAAGTAAGAATACATTTTATGGCTTATCCATCATAGATACTATAAGAACTTTATTACACAGAGTTCTAGAATTGGTTTTAGAATTTCTTTTGCAAGAGAAGAAATGCATTAGATGAAATCCATCGAGTTTATATGAGCTTATTGTTGGAGTACTCTTTCTCCTCCATAAGTTTAACAAAGTTCAAGAAAGTGTTTAAATGTCTTAAATGAATATGATATTTGTTTCTAAATGCACAGCCTCAGCTTTTCAAGGATATCTTTGGCTGAAAATGTTGAAGAAAAGTTAAGCAAGTGGGGAAAATCCTCAAAATTATTTTCCAGGCCAGATTTATTTTGGCAGCCACATTCACAAAACTATGTAGCATATCAAGTTGAGAGTATTGTATTTGGACACTAATCCATAACTGTAGTCATCAGTTTACTGACAACCATCTGCTTGGACACTATTCCTACCTCCTAATAAGTAATATTCAATTAAAATGGCAACAATTTCCAGCAGCAAAAGCAAAAAAGGCAATAGCACTATTAAACTTACATATAGAGCTATGCATCAAGTAATGATGAAATACTTTAAAAAATATCTTATAATCCAATGATATAGTTTGTGCCTCCGGCAACAGGTTGAGACTATGCATGGATTTTAGAGAATCGCATACCCTGCAGGCCTATATAATCAGCCTTCTGTCTGTCTTCACTTTCATAAAAAAATAAATCTCTGGAAAAACAGCTACTCTACCCATTTGACAAAGTCATAAAACCTAGATTCCTCCTCTCTCCTTTGTTATAAACTCCTCGAGATTAAGTTATAAATAAATAAAAGTGTAGTATAAACATACTTAAGAAAGGAAATGAAAGCCACTGACTTACTCTCGACTCCTTTCTTCTGAGCAGCTCATGCCTACTGGCATCCTTGTCCTCTCTTACACTTTGCCCCTTCTTAGAAGTCTTCTTCTCTTTTATGTTAACTTCCTTCTGTGTTGTTTTCATTGTTAACAGATCTTCAAGGTAGATAGTTAGATGGTTACCAACAGCACAGAGTCTACATTCTAAGAAATCCCATCTGGCAAAAAAGACCCATTCTTCAAAAGTTTCAGGTAACAACAAAATTCTAAAAATCTAATCTCACCATTTCTTTTAAGTCTGAAATGAAATGGGCCCTTGTTCCTCGATCTAAGTAGTATGGTAGGCAGAAAGAAGGAATTTAATTGGTCAGTCTGAATTGCAGACCTACATCTGGAATAGAGCACCATCAGGGATACCTAAGCAAGTTCAGGAATGAGAATGGTGGTGGTCTAGAAAATGGAATCAGGAGAAAAGGAGATAAAAGCAGAGTATAAACTAGGACTACGATTTTTTCCCTTTCTTTTCTAAAAATGAAGTAAGATGTAGAAACAACAAAAATTAAAATCTGCCTGTAATACCATAACCTCAATAGGAGTTGAGCTGTAAATGGAAAGTAAGTCTATTTTGGAAGTCGTCTAGATTAAGTCTTGCTACTAGGAAATTAGGAATGTTCTCACCATTATTTTTAATGTTCAACAAGACTTACTGCATTTACTCTAAGTGAATTTTGATGAAATATTTCAAGGAAGAGACTGAAATTAAGAGGATAAAGTGTGTTTTTTTTTGAATGAAGAAAAAAACACCCCACCAAAATGACTTAAATCATGGACATTAAATATATAAAGATTTTTCATAATAATTTTATCTACCAGCTGTTCCCTCTTACTGAAAATTAAACAAAGAGAAAGGCTTAATTTGAAGAAAGCAAGTTTAGATGAGGCACAAGAAATCTGCCGTGTGCTTCTGTACTGAGTACACCAGTAGTAAGAGAAGACAGCCCTGTGAGTCACCTTGCCTTTAAGTTGCCCGGGCCTACACGTGATGCTCTCACCTCATGCACCTCTCTGTTCTTTTCTGCTTAAGGAAGGAAAACACTTGTCAAAACTTCGGAATACTAAAATATATTCATCACGAGAAGGAGTCTGTGCCTTTCTCTTGTGCTACATTTCTATTAAGCTAAAAAAAGGGCTATCAGCCCCAAATGACTCTTAATTACATTTCTCAAAGTCAAGCAACAGAACCACCTGGAACACTTTCCAAAACACAAATGGCTGCTCCCTCCCACCAGCACCACAGATTCTGATTCAATAGGTCTAGAGGGGACCTGGGAATTTTCATTTTTGAAAAATTCCCAGCTAATGCTAAAGTGAAGGTCTGGTTGATTATTATCCCAGGCATTCTTCTTTAAGAACCACTAGTTTCAATTTTTCCCCTTTTGCAACAAAAAGGGCCTTTGGGACTCTGAATTAGGTGACTGCAACGCAAGGTTTTAAAATAGTGTCTTACATTTCATAAATTAATTATAAAATCAGATAATTGGTGTTTTCCTAGGATCTTTTTCTTGAACTGGGTCCAAATGGAAGTCTTCTCACTTTTTGTTAGAAAAGTAAGGCCACTGGATATCTTGCTTTTACAAAATTCTGCTTGTTACTGAATGTTTGATTATAGGTCTATCTCTATTTTAGTTCTGGGTCTCATCTTCAGCTGAAAGTCAGATACCTAATCAATATTTCAGATAATGAGGTTTGGGTCTCTTTGTGCTCCTAACTCCTCCTACCTAGAAGAAATAAAATATCATCTATCCCAGTGTTTCTCCAACGGGTTCTCATTTTTTAGTATGAATAACCACAAATAGTATTGGATAGTCTTAAAAGTGTAGATTCTCCTCTAAGTCAGATGTCTTTGGGGATAGGGAGTTTTAAGAAATTTAGTTTATGTTAAAAGGTGTTTCTAATTGTGAAGGAGACACTGCTAACTGTCATAAGACAAGGTCCTAGGACATGCCCTGAAGAGGGAATGGGACCTTAACTCAGCCTGTTGAGTAGTTTCTTCACTTCACACAAAAAAATTGCAGGACACATCAGTGGAAGGAACAGATAGGCTTATTAGGCAGAACTGGATAGTAAAAGAATGGGGAAAAAAGTAATTTGAGAGTGCACACTCTGATGGAGGGGTTTAGATCTGCTTGCTCACACAAGAACAGCCCCAGCTTTTGCAGATTAGCTGGGTGATGATCATTTTCTTAGTCCTGGTCATTCTTTCTTAGCTCTGGAGAAACTAGTGTGGTTTGAGGTCAGCTCACTTCCCATGAAATGATTGTTCTTTCTGGGGAGGGGTGATCTCATCATAGGATGGTTTGCAAGAATGTAATTTTCTTGGAACTTAAGATGAATAAGGTTTAGAGACTTCAGGCACTATTCCAGAAGGCCTGTGACTGGGTGTTCTAGTACCTGGCAATTTATATTTCCCAAAGGCCTAAGAATTAGTAACTATTATCTTGGTGTGCTCAGGTAAATTTAGGCTAAGTAAATTTAGAACAGCAACAACAAAAATCTATTTTACTATTTCCTAAAAGATTAATATTTCTCTTAGAAATATTAATATTTCTAAGCAAGAATCTGATCTACAGTTTTCAAGTAAGAAGGAGAATTCAAAAAATGAGGTTTTTCATCTTCTTTTAACCTATCTTCATATGTTTTATCTTATTTCACTATGAAAGAATTACACAGGGAATCAGAGTAAAATTGTCCGATGGGATGTGACTATGGGAGGGATGGGTTAACTATGGCAAAAGAGAACATGGTGTGCTGTTGATACTTCTGGAGAAGATTGTTGTGCTGATTTTCCTGATATGAACTCAACTGTTATCATCATCAGAGGAACATAGTTCTTCAGTGTCACTGAGGATGGCTTGATTTTACCTTGAGTGTCACTTTCTGGCTTTAGTGCAGATCCTCCGGCCTGCTGGCACAGATCCTTCATCCTACAATGGCAGAGATTTTTAGCTTCTATGACTGATTTTGGGCCTTCCCAGTACAGCTAGTTCACACAGATTTTCAGGGGTTATTGTAGTGGGCTCCAGGCCTCCAGCTAGACTTGGGGAGGACATTGCCATGCATTCTAACTTCTGAGGTGGATTTTCTGAGTCTGTAGTATGTGATCAGATCTCCTACTCTCATCCGCATTTCATTCTTTAGGTGAATATTATAAAATAATCCTATAAATTATTTATCCTTTTTTAAATTCTTTCCCTTAAAAACCCTGACTACAACAATGGCAAAAGTAATTTCTTCTAAATATATCATTTAAGCTAAAGCTAATGTTATGTACTTACAAACATTACAATTATAAACAAATTATCTATCAGAAGAAATACCACCTCTCTATACGAACATTGTTTTCTAGGTGGACAGGCTTCTGGATGATTACCTTGAAACGCTCATTGAGAAACTCATTATTATTTGAGCCAGAGTATACTTTTAAAATATATCATTTCCAGTTGAGTTTCAGCAAAAGTGAGGACTCTTCTGTGGGGACACGCTTCATTTCCTTAACTCGATTGCTTTGGTAGCCACTCGTGGGATTTGTAGGGCACATTTCCACGTACTCTCTGGGTGAGTCATGAAGAGTTGACCTTGAGTACCATGACTAGTTCCTCACCCCTTTTTCTCCAACCCTTTTCTCCTGCTGTGCATCCTGAATTTCATGAACCTTGGTTTAGTGGTGTCATTTTACGATATCTCTGCCTTGAGTCATGTGATCATGAACTAATTCCTCTGCATTCATTAACTGAAATAATCTCTCCTTTAAATTGTAGGTGTTGGGTATGGCATCTCAGTGTTTGGGAAGTTGAATAGCACCTCTTGCAATTGAAGCTACTCATACTCCCCATAAATGTCTTTGCATGTGTGATTTGGAAAGTGAAGGATGCGTAGGATAAGAGGACCTTGACAGCCCTTGTCCATTGTCTTATTTTCTTCCCAACCCATCACTGGAAATTCTACAGTTCATAGATAATAATTTAATGTCAGCAGAAAAAGATCCCATCTTTTTAGAATGTTACTATTTAAAATGCCTAAGGAGATGTCTCATGGCCCAATTTTCTATCTGTGAAAATTGACTTTTGAGAAAAATTACTGAGAGGATGGATGCACATCAAGTCCTATATAGAGTACACATTTAGGAAACCCAGAAAATGTTGATGTGGACAGAGCATCTCTTGAGATGGGGTCACTGAAGCCATTACACTGTTTTTTTTTTCCTCCATTACACTAACTTAGCAGATGCAACATATTTTTGAGTAGATATATAAGAACCTAGATGATTTGACCATGACATTGAGTTGAGCAGAAGTCTCATTCTGTTTTAGTATTGTTATATGGGCTTTATAGAATTCTGTTCCTTTTATTATTGTTGTTTCAATTATATGTTAATGGATTTAAAATATTATAATTAATTAGTTAGTGGAAGTTTCAGTGTGTACTGGGCTGGCAGAGTGGAACATGGCAGAATGGTACATTTGCTACCGTTCATGGTGGTAGCAAAGAGCAAGAACAAAAGGAAGGGATAGCAACATCAATGGCTGAGTCAAGCCTCTCACCTCCTTATCTGCCCCAGACTGGATATAGCACTCACATCCATAATCTCAGCAGTACTGAGACCATAATCTCAGTCTTAGATCATGAATTAATCGCAAACTCCAGAACCATGCTCCAATGACTTCATGAGGCTTTGAGGGGAGCAAAACACACAAACCATAACTCTTTTTAACCAATGTGCTTCAAAAATTGGATTCCAGATGCTAAAAATTGAACCTCTCTCTTAGCATACTCTAAATTTAACTTAAACTGGATCGAAGATCTAAATATTAAAGCATGAATGTTTGAAATGCTGGAAAGTACAACAGAGTACACTCTTGAAGTCATTGAAGACTTTATGAACAAAACTCCATTACACAAAGAATATTACTGAGAATGAACAAGGATCACATCAAATTAAAAAGTTTTTCTACAACCAAGGTAACACCAAAAGAATGAAGAGACAACATACAGAATGGAACTAAATTTTTACATCCACTCCTCAAAGGACAAACAGCTATAATATAAAGAACTAAAAAAAAAAACAAACAAATCACAGTCCTTCAAATTTAAAGACCCAATCCAAAAATGGATATATGAGATGAATAGACATTTCCTAATGAAAAAGTACAGACAGAAAATAAGTACATGAAAAAGTGTTAAATCATCACTGGTTATTTAAGAAATGCAAATTTTAAAAATGTTGAGATTCCATCCCACTCCAGAAAGAATGGCTGCCTTCAAGAAGTCAACTAATGGCTGGCCAATACCTCAGTGGGTTAAAGCACCTGCAAGCAAGTGAAGGGGCCAATGGTTCGTTACCCCAGCCTGCTGTGTGGGCCCTGCCCCCAGGGTGCACTGAGCCAGGAATTAAGACTGGGTGTGATGGCACAAGCCTATAATCCCAGCCCTTGGGAGGCTGTAAACAGGCAAATCACCACAAGTCTGATCTTATAGTGAGACCCTGAACACCCTGTAGACCCTTCCCTAAAATACAAAAAAAAAAAAAAAAAGTCAATCAATAACAAATGCTAGAAGGGCTGTGAGTAAAAAGGAACTCTTCTTCACTGCCTGTGGGAATGCAAATTGATACAGCAGTATGGAAATCACAATGGATGTTTTCTAAACTGAGAGTTTCCATTTAACTCATTTGTTCTCCTAAGAATCTTCTTGAACGAGTTAAACGCTTTATGCACAGTGATATATGCATATCCTTGCTATGTTCAAAAACAATTTTTGAAGTAAAAGCAAAATCTTGGGAAAAGCTCATGTGTCCTTCAGCAGATGAGTAGATAAAGAAAATGTGGTAATTATATATAATGGAATACTAGTGTACCATAAAGAATAAGCTCAGGTCATTTTTAGAAAAATAAAAAAATGAATATACCTTAAGACCATAATCTTACATGAAATAAATTAGACACACAAGCCGAAACACTGAATTGTTTTCTGATACAAGACTTGCCACAAGTAAATAAGCAGTAGAATAAGGGACAGATATTGGAATTAGAAGAACATATTCAAATGGAAATGGGAACAAGAGATCTAGGAGTAGGGAGGAAGGGAAGGGAAGGGAAAAGGAAAGGAAGAGAATGGTATGAAAAAATGGAAACAAATCTTTTGTAAATGAGGAGGGGCAGAAAAGCTGAAGGGATCTGAGGGGAATGAGTAAAAAGGAATTGAAATATATTATGTACAGATATAAATTCTCTATGATAAATATATTTTTGTAGGAAAATTTTACTTATTTATTTATTTGCTACAGGGTCTCACCAAGCAGCTTAGACTCACAATAATGCTCTTAATTCAAGCCTCTCCAGTGCTGGGATTATAGGTCTGTACCACCACACCTGGTTTCAGTGGCTGGCACAGTGTACCCAGGGTTCTGGGGGCAGCATGGCATGCAGTTTTAGGAACTGAACCCGGTCCTTGTGTTGCCAGGCAGGTGCTTAGACCACCAAGCTATCTTCCTAGCCTTGCTAAATTTTTCCATCAAAACAAACAAAAACAACTCTGTTATTTGGGTCTGTTGGGGTGGTATTCATCCATTTTACCCGATGGTTAAAAGGTTGATCTACAGAAAGACATACTTATGAAATGAGATACGAGTTGAAATGAGAACAACCACTGATGTTCAAGAGGGCTCATTTTAAAGACTCAGAAGAAATGGCTTCCATTTTGGAAGACATTGCAATTGACTCACAGCACACCTTTTCATATTAGCTACACTTTAATGGCCTGTGTGGACAGGCCTTTGTCATGTGAGTCTTGAGGAGTCTTCCTTATAGCATGTCTCACTTTGGATGGGTGTGCTAACTCTCTCCTTCAGTTTTCTTGTTCAGGGTTTCATATCTATTGTTAGGCCTAGAAATCTGTAAAGACCTTGAATAATTCTGGAAGATTTTATTTTACTGAGGACTGATAATCTACTAGAGCTATGTCTGTGGTTCAAAAACCATCATGAATTAAAAATATGAATAAAAACATTTCTATAAAGTTACATGTCCCAGAAAATTTGGATGTACTCATGTAGATGGATATAAGATTATTTTTATTTTTATATTTATTCTGTAATGTTTTTGACACTATTTTCAATGTGAATACTGTGTTTAACATGAGCTATTGTTAGGAAATATCCCTTAACTGCTTCATCACATTATCATAATATTTCCTGCCCTTTTATTTTGAAGCATTTCAGTCAGTCAGTTTTTCTGTCAGTGATCTGTCAAATAGGTAACCACAGATGTGTATATGAAAAATAAAGTGTTTATCGCCTCTAATTATTATTGTGGGTTCTCTGTAGAAAGAGAATAATAAAATGTATATTGTATGTAATATAAAAGGAGATTTATGTTTCACTTGTTTTAAGAAATTGGCTCACAAGGTTATGGAAGATAAGTCTCAGACCATGCAGTGAAAAGTCAGAAAACTAGGTGATCCTCTACCATAGTTGTTGTCTGAGCATGCGTGTGAAGGAAGGGAAGACCAGAGATGAAGCCCTCTCACATTCTTGTGGAGAGGGCATGTTTTTCATTTGCTTTGGTCTTTCATGTAGGAACAACTGATTAAATGGAGCCCAGTTACTATGGGAGGGGATAACTTGCTTTACTCGATCCACTATCAGTTGTTAATCTCATGCAGAACAATTCTCACAGTCATATCCAGAATATTTCTTAACCAAAATTCTTGGCAAAATTTGACTAGTGGCCCAGTAAAATTGACACCTCAAATCAGCCATTGCACTAAATGTATTTTTCTCTAAGTCATTTTATTTTGTCTTTCATTCATTCTTCTCTCTTTACTTTCTTCTTCCATTTTATAGACCTTGATTGTCTCTCTTTAGTGGCATGAATGCACTATATTAATCCAAAGAAGGCACGAAGTAGAGTGATATCCTATGGCATTCAGTTGAAGTTGATCCGTTTTGATGTTTCAGCCTAATGATTACAAACTTTTCCAATTTTAAAATAAAGAAATACTCCAGAGTGCATTTTGCATTGAATTCCAAACATCTTACATAGATCATAGACTTAGCCTGCATGTTGGCCATTAGTTACTAAGCAATAATATTTATACCATATATCATTTATTTATGATAATGAATGTTTTATGTGATGTGGAGGCACTATTGCTGTTTCCTGGCTTATCTCTCTGATTAAATTTCCTGCAGGCTTCCTTGCAGTGTGGGGCATGACACAATTCAAGTGTGTAGGAATAGATACCTACGTCATGACTGCTGTCCTACCTCAACCCACTTATAATATTGCTCTTCAAAGAACTCCTTATACACCACTAAATAATTGAAGAGAAGTGTTGATTTATTTTCCTTTCCTTTATCTGTAATGACCTTAAAGGGAGGAAGGTAAGAAGGGAAGCTGAAGGTTGATTCTGTTAATAACTTTACATTTTGCTGGAATAAGAAGCATACGAGCTTATTTTTTTCTTTCTTTCTCTGCCAACCCCTTGGAGTGAAGAAAGCACTCCAGAATGATCCTATTAGGCATTCACTCATTCTCAGCAGATTTCTGACCATTCTGCCACACTGCTCATATCTACATCTGTATAAATATATATTGGCATGGGAACATGCGTACTACATATAGGTGATATAATTTTATAGAGACATCAATCATTAGGTAAGCCTTAGAGGAGAAAGCAAATAACAAAACTCTTTCTAGTATTATTTGCATACTTCCTTCCAGAGAAAACTTAAATTGTACCCTTTCTTTCAGAATCATTTTTTGTATTTCAAAAAGAATAAAAAGCAATAAAAATAGTACAAAATTTCAAAACAAGTCAATAGCAAATGAATAGTGATCATTATATTGCATATTGTTATCTTCAAAGTCATTCAGACCACCAGATAGAGGCACACAAAATGCGTCAAATAATGAGGTATTTACTCTTCCTTCCAATAAAGCAATAGAATTCAGTAGTACAATTATCTTAGCTACCTTGAATATACATAAAAATATGTAATACTTATATATGTTACATGTATTTATATATATTTTTCCCTTCATTCTTTTTTTATTTTCACCTTTCCCCCCATGTCAGTTGTTCTTTCATTTTGAATAGTTTCTTTCTCCTTCACAATATCTATTATAGTCTTCAAATTTTATTTATCTTTTAGTTTCTTATATTGGGAAGACAATATGATATTTTCTTATGCAGGTCTGATTTATTTCGCTTATGAGTGTGGTCTCTAGTTGCATCTATTTACTTGTAAAAGCCTTGAGTCTATCATTCTTTATAGCTGAGTAACACTCCATGTATAAAAATATCACATCTTCTGCATCCATTCCTCAGCTGATGGGCATTTGGGTTATTTCCAAATACTTTTTTTTTCTTTTTTGCAGAACTGGGGATTGAACTCAGGCCCTTGCGCTTTCCAGGAAAGCTCTATTCCACTGAGCCATCTCCCCAACCCCTCCAAATACTTTTGAATTGACAACTGATCCAATATTCTTTTTTTTTTTTTTTGGTACCAGGGACTGACTCAGGACCTTGTATGTGCCAGGCAAGCACTTATTCCCTGAGTTATCTCCCCTGTATAATTGCTCCAATATTCAAAACTGCAAAGCTTTCTCTGTATTGTGAAATTGTTACTATATTTTGTGAAAATTTAAAATTAGTAATTTGCAACTAGGCCACAGGACAATGGAAATATTAATAATGGAGTTCATAATCTGTGTATTGCCACTGGGTTCTTCAATTTATGAAACTCTTTTAAATGTTTACTTTTCCCTAGTTAGAGTTTACTACACACATCTAATTTGTCCAAAATGTTACTTTTACTTTTATTTAGCTTTGTATAAAATAAGGTCTTATTTACTCATGGTTCATATACCTAAAATTTTCCTCTTCCCTAATACTTTGCTAGATTTCACCTGTTCATTTACTCATTCATTCAACAATTCTTTGGTACTACCCAAGTAATGATTTTGTCCTCAATAGAAAAGAATTTGGACTTCTACTTTTTTCTTCCTGTATTATTAAAAATTCTCTTTGCTCTAACTAAGTGAAAAGCAGTAGGAAAAGCAACCACTGGATCAAACCATGGTCCCAATATTACATTTGTTGATATCTCACAAAGTTGATTTTCTTATGTCAAATTAATTTTCCAAGTATTCTTTTGAAATGTTACTACACTGTTGCTGTACATCTCCCCAAAACTAGGCTTGGAAGTCCTCTATATATCCCTAAATTGTCGATGCACTTTGTTCTTATATTTTATGTCTCTCTGGAGAGTGAACATAGGAACTTTTTCCCCACTGACTACAGTAACAGACACTCAGAATTTATAGAGTCTGAGAGTTTATTTCAACTCTCATTTGCAGCCTATTGTTGCCTTGCTTCAGGGAAGAAAGTCAAAGCAGAGGGGCACAGAAATCTGACTCACTCAGTTAGTGGAAACCAGGACACAGAGAAAAGAAGGAGGAGTCATAGCTAAGACTGTACTGTTTCACTTCCAGACCCTGTTGCCTGTCTTTTCTGATCAGGCCCTACCCCTGATGGGACAATCAATAGCTTCACTGATGAATGTCTTCCCATGATCTAATCACTATTCAAAGCCCCACCTCTGAACACAGGCGGGTTTAGCGGAGTATTCTGATCTAAATCATAACACCTATGATAACTTCCTGTGTTAATTTTGTAGGGTTGCTATAACACAACACCACAAGTGGGGTAGGATAAAATAATATAAATTTATTGTCTCACACTCTTGGAGGCAATTAATCATATGGTTTATATGTGCGTGAGTGTCTGTGTCCAAGTACCATTTCTTATGAATACACTGGTTATAATGGAATAGGGACTCATCTTATCCCAACATATCCGAACCATCACAAATTCTGTCACCTACAACACTATTTCCATATAATACTTTTTTCAAGTGCTAGCACCTAGAATTCAACAAAATTTTTTATCACTCACCGTATCTCTTTATCAATCATGAACAAGAGAAAAATGGAGGAGGTAGGCATTGATAAAATGAACTCTATGTCTACTATTTACTGTTGCTTCCAGATTTTCTTCTATACTGAATTGTGTGGAACTACAAGAACCAAATCTCTACAATTTTGAGAAAAAGCACATGGATATTCTTTATAAGGTAAGGATATTAGGGATTATTTTAAAGACAGAATGCAGCTGAATCAGATTATGATATTCATATTTATATATATGTATCATGTTCAATTTTATAATTTGATTAAGTGATTAAAATTTTCTGTTACATAAAATTTGTATTATTTTTTCTTCAAAAGTTTATAGGCAAGTGTTTAGGAATTTTGTAGTGGTACCCAAATGTCATATTTATATAATTATTTTGCTTGATTTTCATGGTTCTAGAAGTTATAGGGTGAGAAAACTTTTTAGAAAACATGAAATCATATCTTTCCTTTATTGCCTTGATGTCTGTTGGGAACTACTTTTTGATATAGCAAAACTTATTACAATGATTGCCTTTTGTTAACTCCAGCATTAAGTGAAAATAACTTTTCTGTGTATTAATATCCAGTTATGCTTTGGGTATTTATTTTCTTTTGACTTCTTTATAATTCTACATTATATAACTATAAGGTTTATATTTAGTAGTAATTAAGGGTAATTTACTTTTAATTTTAAAATTATCAATATCTACATATCTGTTATCTCCTCCATCAGCTGCATAATTTAGTATTGCTTCATTATTAAATGCTATTCTTTATAAATGTAGTAATAATTTTACATAAGTCTTTCAAACTTACACTTACATGGAATTCCTTGGACTACTGAGAGAGAGGGTGAGAGGGTGAGAGAAAGAAAGAGAGAGAGGGAGAGAGAGAATTACTGTTCATATCTTTTACTAACATCCTGAAGACATACACTTCTCCTTCCTTTCTTGTGTACACATCTAAATTTGGTCCATTTCAGGATCCCCCATTATGCTGTGTTTACCTATGGCTATAAAGCAGTAATAGTGGACCTATGGCATGTGTGACATAGTTTGTACTACTGAAAGCAATAAAATGTTCACCCCCACTGCTGCAAATTATTTTGCTCTGGCTGTAGTTATAATTGCCTTATTAAAAAAAGGAAATGTACTAGATTCACATGAATGAAGTTATAGTGTGGGGGACTATTTCTGATTTTGCTGTAAATGATTAAAAATCAGGCTGGGAATATTTCAATGGAAAAGCTTTGTGGATTACTGGAAAAAAAACTGACAGTAGCTGATGCTCCCTGAGTATCAAAACTGCGGCCAGTGTATTAGAAGGTATGCTTACTTTTGGAAGCAAATGGACAGTTCTTTCCAACTGTTCCAGATATATTGGCTATGCTACTTCTTCAGAGTTTGAAGGATTTCCTGAAGATGAGATGTCTCCAGAGTAGCACCTTCTTGGTGGTCAGCTATACATGTTTTCTCTAGGGCTTTGGGGTTTATGTTATTTGTACCTTGAATTGTACTAGTAAAACTAATGAATGCATGTTGTAATATTTCAAAAGGTTTTGTATAAGCCCAAGAAGACCATAAAAGCATTGTTAGATTTGTCCCTTAAAACAAAACTCTACCTTTATGCCCAGTGGAAAAACAATAGATTCTGTAATGAACCTCAGATTTCTCTTTTATTTTCAGCTTTTAAGATTTGCATAATAAAGCATCTGACTTAAACACTGAATGCATGTTCCCGATTTCTATATTTCTTTTTTTGTTTGTTCAATTCATACAGCGCTTTTGACAGAAGGTCTAGGGCACTTCCCTCAGGCGAGCTCCTTCCCCACCTTCTTAGAATTGATCACTTGAGACCTAATCTGTGAATCACCCCAGTGACTTCTTATGAGCTCCCACTAGCATCCTACACTGACTGCTCATGTCAGAAGCACAGAAACTCTGGCGTGTCAGATCCATGCAATGCCAGCTCTCAGCCGAGAAAGACATTCATCAATGTCTTATTGCAACTGATGCCCACTTTGGGAATTTTGTTGTTGCAAAATTGTGGCCAGGAGACTAATAAAAATAACTGCACATATACAAAAAAGTACAATTGGTTGTTATTTTTGTCCCTTTTTATTTTCATCAAAGAATAATTTAGCAGGAAACATGCACTGTGTTACTTCAGTGATGCTAGTGCTTAGAGCCAAATTTTCAGGGAGATAGTGGATCTGGTTGAAAGAAAAGGAAAATACCCCCGTCGGAAATCTGGGACAAGGAGAGTGATGACCAAGCCAACGCAGGTCTTCATGGTCAAGTGCGACTTTTCTGATGAGTATGCTTTTCTCTAAAGCCCCTCAGTTTAAAAAAATGAAGAAGGATGGAAACTGCTTTACTTAATTGTCAGCTCACACCTTTCTTTAATGAGTTTCCTAGAAGTTTATGGTTAAGTTACCCTGGTGACTCAGGTAGGGTTTCCCTCCACTCCAGCTGAGACTGTCAGAATAGGAAAATGGGGTCCATTTTCTGATTAATGAAAATAATAATTATGTACAGATGAAAGGGAAAAGAGAAAGCAAAGAGCTTCCATGTTACTTTAAACAAAGAAGAGTTAAGGCCTTATCTTAACTATGCATTGGCACTGCAATGCGAAATGGTCATGCAAAATTAATTTTTAATGTGTTCAATTTATATTAAAAATTTCTGCAAGTGTGTGAATTTTTTTTCCAAGGCTGGAGTGCTACTTCATTTACAATATTCCCTGAAGGTGTTTTTTTTTAAAGAGACTCTTAAACTGAAGCCATTTTAAGGGTTTTATGAGACATTATGTGAGCTTTCATATGCAAGTTAGTCGTTAAGTACCAGATATTATATTCTGTAATATGCTTAAGTGATATTAGAGGCTGTATATAGCCTGCAGTAATGGCTATTGCTGCTTTTTTAATTTATCAAGAAAATGTTGCTTAAATAAGGAGCAAATCAATGCTGGGTTGTACAAAATATAAATGTAAGAAAGTAGCAGTATTTTTTATGTACTTGCTTCTTCTAGCTCCATTGGAAGGGAAAAATACAACCTACTTTCAGGATCAGTATTGACTGAAATTGTATGAAAAAATAGATAAGATAAAATAGTGTGTTCCCACTTGACAGCTGCTAAGAGTTCACCGAATGACACTGAACAATAGACACCCATTGTTACTCCTTGCTCCTGTATGGGTATGAGCATGAGTTTCATGCCCTTGACTGGTGGTTTTTGCATGCTTTGTGGCATTCAAGCAAAGTGAAATCTCTGTCTGGATTCAAACCAGTTAAGGTTTTGACTGTTCTGCCTGCAAAGGAAATATTCGTATTAAACTGCATTCACTGGTCAAACTTTGAAAAGCACAGATAAAGCCCTCATCCGGTAAGTAAAATTGACTTAAAAATTAAAGACAGATTGTTGTGCAATATTTTCCCACTCTGCAATCCATCACCACCTTTCTCATAAGGTGGATAGTTGTGTGAACATTTAACCTTTTAACATTATTCCAAGTGCAAATTTTTATTTGACAAATAATAAGACAGGATTACTTTTTGATGAACTATGTATTATATTCAAGGGCTTATCACTGTGGATATAGGAATTCAGCCTAAAAATCATTCTCCATTATATTTTAAATGTTTCTATACATCAATTTTCCATATCTATATGGATATGATTTCTATGAATGCCTCTGAATTATTTAGATATATGTCCATCTATATACTTTTTATAATAAATAGACCACAAATCCCAAAATAAACTCCCCCAAAAACCTGACCTTGAAATAATAGATAACCGTTAACAAAATGAATGTGGAAATGCGGATCTTATTATCCACATTTTCATATTGAAAGTAAGCAATTCTTTAGGTGGAATTGTACTAGATTTTTAAATTTTAGATATCAATAATTCTGTGAATATAGTGTCTGCCATTAGTTTCCCATCCTTTTTATTTTATATTATATATATATATTTTACTTTTTGGTACAGGGTCTCACTACACAGTTCTAACTCATAGTGATCCTCCTGTCTCAGCCTCACCACTGCTGGGATTACAGGCATGTGCCATCATGCCCAGTTTCTGCATGGCTTGGCATGATGTTCTGGGGCTGAAACTCAGGACTGTGCACGTGTTAGGTAGATGCTGGGACCACCATGTCATCTCCCTAGCCCTAGATTCCCACTTTTAAGAGATATTGTTAAAAATCCACCCAAAGTGGGCAGACCTAATAGCTCAGCAGACTAAAGCGCCTGCTTAGGCAGAACACAGCGACTGGAGTTCAGTTCCCAGCGTACATTCTCAGCCCCGCCCCCGGGGTGCACTGAAAAGGCCATGGAGACTGGGTTTGGTGGCACTCACCTGCAATCCCAGTAAACAGGAGAATCAGTATGAATCCGATCTACATAGTGAGCCCCTGATAGTAGATCTTGCCCTAAATATAGGAAAAAAAAATCTACCCTGAGAGGTCTGACATTTGTAACCAAGTCAAATTTTAAAATATCCAAACAAAAATAATTAGCTTTCTTAATGAAAGAGGAGGCAGAGTCTCAATTAAAGTATTTGGTGACCATTTTCTCCTACTCTTGGTATTATCAACACATATACAACTAGTCAACCAATGTATTTTACGTCACTGATGTATTGTGGAAGATTTACATATTGACATCTCATTTACTTAGAATACAAAAAAAGAAAGGAAAATTGGATTGTCTTTGACAATGTTTTGTGAGATAAAAAGAAAATAAGCTAATACACAAGAAAATTTTAGAGAATATTATAGACTCAGTATTAGTGTACAACTTTCATTTCCAAAATATATACAAATGATTATTTATTAATTTCCATAGCCATTTTTCAAACATTTGCCACATCTCAACATTTCTGAGATGATGCTCTGGATTAGGAAACTGTCTTCAAAAATCACCACCAACACCACCACCACTGTAAAAAAAGGTAAACTACATTCACTATCACGTTAATGACCCTCATATTTTTGTTCTATTAATTCTCAAGCAACAATACTCAAATGTTTTTATAATAGATATCTCTATCAGGTCATCAGAATTACAAAAAAATAGGCAATGCTGTGGACAGTACTCTGCTCAGGTTGTTGCTGTTATTTTTCCATCATGTATGGAATTTTACCCTACTAACTAACTCTCCTTATTGTCAGTATTATATTTTTATGTCAACATTGGCAGGCAGAGTTTTCCATTTGCAACCCCTTCAAGCTGTATAGTCTGTGTATTCACAAGTTTCCTTGTCCCCCTGGGTCTCAGTAAACCTAAAGCTGTGTACTTAAAATGAAGACAATATTCTGACCCAGCTCTCTGCCTTCCTCAGCCCAGCTGCAGACCTCCCTCCTTGGTTTTCCACTCTGCTTCATGATTAAATATATTTAAAATCAGAATCATCTCTTCCACTTGCTTTCCCTCTCCCAGCTGCTGATTCCCACCCGATCCTACTTTTGGAGTCAGATTTAAAAACGAATATTTAAAATCAAAATCATCTTTTGTTTCTCTGCTCTAGCCTAGCAGCTGCAGATTTGTACTCTTGGTACTGTCCTCACCAAAGTGTTTCTCAAAAAATTTTATGAAGGTTTTCTTTTTCATTTCCAAACTGCTAGAACTCTCATGAACCTCTTTTTATCTTGTTTCCTATTCTAAAACACTAAGAATATGATCTTTCCTGAAGTTGTGTGAAATTCTGATGCATGCATATCAGGGATTAAGGTTGCTTTAAATTCATTAATATTGGTAAAAAGTAGCATAAAGCACCATGTACACCTTTCATTCTTTACAACCTTTTCAAATAGATATATGTCCTATTTTTTTTTATCAAAATAAGAAAACTAAAGAGTTTAGTTCTGTTTATTTAATTCAGTTCTTAAAATAAGTGTTCTGATGGAATATGGAGAAAAAAGCAAGTAAAGTTTTTCTGGCAGAGAGTTTATTTATTTAGCAACAGCGATGCAGTTGCTTACATGTTCCACAAATGTTTTATCTCTTTTTCCGTAGCACCTGTCCCTGAGTGAATAGAACCACATCTGTCTCATCTTGGCATAATGAGTACACATCTACATCTGTGAATGATGATTCCATTTTTGAAGGAAGCAGTGTATACTTTTGCACTCCTGCAGTCTGGTGAAAAAAAATGCATGATACTTTTTTTGTGTCTTGCAGGAAGTCTTCTATGTAGTGAATAGAAAGTTTGGAACCAGTACAGAAATAAGGAATTCGTGATTCAGGAAAGCTATGATTTTTATGAACCTCTATATATGTATATTTCCATGTACATGTATTATAAATAGATATACAAGAATATTTATTATCAGAAAATATCATAAAGAATGGATTTCCTAAGTAAAAGGTATAATTTATTTTATTATTATTATTTTTAATGTATTTGGTACATGTTCTCACTACATAGCTCAGATTCACAGGATCCTCTTGCTTTCAGCCTCCCCGATGCTGGGATTTCAAGTGTGTACCACCAAGCCTGGTCTCAGTGGTTGGAGCGGCACACCCCGGACAAGCCAGTACAGTATTTGGTACTGTGGATCAACCCTGGTCCCTGTGCTTCCAAAGCAGTTACTTAGCCTGCTGAGTTATCTTGCTGACCCAAACAGTAAAATTTAGAAAAGAAAATCACTGTAAATATTTCAAGCTCATAAGTCGGTATTGCTTTGCATATTGCTTTTGACATATTTTCTGAAGGAACAAGATTAATTTTAGGTGAGGTATAATTCAAGGTCTTAATTGATACCAATTAGAGCCACTGATTGTGATAATTTAGGGCATTTTGTATTTTGCACACTTCAATTTTAATACAAATAGCTGATCTCTATGCAGAATCCTCTACTAACTAATGTGTAGGGTGAGGGTGGGTGGAAGATCCTGAAAAATGTAACTTTGGAGCTGAAGATACACATCTAAAGATACAAAACTTCCTCCCCACAAAGTTATCCTAACTGCTGTGATCTCTATATGAGACCAGGAAGAAACGCATCACCTGCTTTCTTTTTCACTCTCTTCTCCCCATGACTGCTCCAATCTCCTGGTCCTCCTCCACTTCTCACGACTGTCCTCAAATCTTGCTGTTATTCACCATCATTTCCCATCTGGATTCCAGAAAAGCCTCCAAGCTCACCTCCTGGCCTCAAGGCTAGCTTTTCTCCAGTGTTTGCTCCCACTGCAACCAGAAAGAACATTCCCGACCTCACCTCTGATCTCTGACTTCTCTGCTTAAAGCCCTTTAATGGCTCTCTATTGTCCTCCTGGGGAAGCCCCACACTCAGCCCTTCATTGCTGTTTATAAGGGTTTCACAAATTGTCACCGTGAAGCTGCGCTCCTGTAAATCTTGTGGCCTCCGCGTGTTCCTCCACAAGATCTTCAACCCTTGATTTTCAGTTCTTAAAACTCTTCTTCTATTATCAATTGTTCTTTCTCCCTGCCTCTTTCTTTCAGCGTTTTATTGTTTGTCCTTGTACCAAGAACAGCTTCTGTTTTCACTCTATCTCTGCCAAACATTCACTTAGTGTAAGGAACAAAAAGCAAGTGGGTTTAGTGGAGCTATCTAAAAAGCAAGAAGCAAGGGGGTTGTAGAATTACGCATTCCAACTTCACAGGTTTCTCATTTCCTTATGAAGTACTGTACCACCTTATTCTGGGCAATGCACTGACTTAAGCCCCATGAATATATTTTACAATTTCTGTTGACATATTATGCAGTACTGTTACAAAAACCGATCCTATTGAAACAATGTATTCGTATATAAAACAAGATGGAGAACAAGGGTGTCCAGGACATGTCCAACAATTTTATGCTTGATGGGAAGATGGGGGGTAATTCCTCTCAAAAATTATCTTTGACAACCTGTTTTACTTGTTCATTCATCTGTGACTGCTTGCTGACATTTTTATAATTTTCTTCAAACAAAAAAAGTATGAAAAAATCTTGTGACTTCAAGTTAAATGTACTTGCTCAGTTCACCCCTGCATTGCATTTGTATTTTCATCCAGTTATCAACATAAAATTTATAGCAACTATCTCAGTTCTATTCTGCAAATTGTTTACGTATAGAAGTTATAATTAACAGAAATTATCCTTCGTAAAACATGACAATATTGTTTGTCCACTATTAAAATAACCGGGCTTTATGATAATGCTGATAAAATCAGTTGAGGCTATCAAATGTACTCCTCCAAGGGCTGCCAGATAGCTGAGTGGATTAAAGCACCAGCTTTGGCAAAGCACAGTGACCAGGATTTGATCCCCAGGTCTGTTGTTCTGGCCCACCCGCGGAGCACCCTGAGAAAGCGATTGAGACTGGGCATGGTGAGCACGCCTGTAATCGCAGCACTTGGGAGGCTGAAAACAGGAGAAACACTACTAATCCAGTCTATGTAGTGAGACCAAGTACACCTGTGGACTCTGTCCTAAATTCATTTTATATATATATATATATATATATATATATATATATATATATATATATATATAAAACAAACAAACAAACAAACAAAAAACGAATATACTACTTCAGGTGATTCAAAAATCTACTTGGTTACCATTTCCCAGAACATCACAGGTCTTGTATTCATGCATTTCTACTCTATTGCTCCTTCTTCTCTAAGGTCTGTTTATTTTTTCTTGCTCATTTCAAAATGAGAAGCAAGAAGAACTGCTTACCCAGAATGTATGTGTTCTTATTTTTAAAATCCTGTTCCCTTAAAAAAAAAAAAAAAAAAAAAAAAAAAAAAAAAAAAAAAAAAAAAAAAAAAAAAAAAAAAAAAAAAAAAAAAAAAAAAAAAAAAAAAAAAAAAAAAAAATACCTGTATTGCAAAGTAACATGGGGTTCTTGAAGGGAAACCTGTGGTTCTGGATTTAACCAGGGTTTGTGCTAGTCCCGGGGCGCTGTTTCAAGGCTGCCTCACCATCTCGGAATTTCCTGCGAGAACCTTGCTACTGCTCTCCGACTTCTGCGCTGTGCGCGTTCCCCTGCCTTGCAGTTGCACACAGCCGCAGTGCTGACCGTGGGCCCTGGCGCGCCCCTTCCTATGTGCTGTTTTTCATCAGAAGGAGAGAAGAGCAAACTGAATAATTTACCAACACTTCCTGGGTGGTCACACCTTTCTTTTCTCTCCTGTCTGCCCAACCCAGCTGCCATCTGTTCTCCTACGAACCCCGGGGCTGTCCAGGCTTGACAATACACCCTGCTGTCACAGGCCGAAAAATGAGCTGTGTTAGCCATCTGAAGTCCCTTCTGCATCGGTAGTGTGTCCAGTGCCCTGAGCTTTGAGGGTGGCAGCCATGTTGCATATGTGCATTAAGAACTTTGGTCTTGTTTGCTTTTCTTCTTCAAATAATTAATTTTTAAATATCAATCAAGAGGTTTATATCTTGTCTTTTATTCATTGAGTTCATCTTATACCTTTAGATGAATATAAAGACAAGTTTATAGAAGACTTATTAGGCACCCAAGAGAATAAAAGTGTTGTTCAACCTTTTAGAACAATTACATATTTACCATTCTTTTTTTGCTTCGTCCATTGTAATGATCAGTTGAGTTTAAATTTATATACTTAACAGCACATCAACAAGCATACAGGGTAGACGTATTTTTATCTGGTGGATATTTTTACTTCTAAGTTTAGGTTTGCCTATCTTTTATGAGTCTTTTAGATGTGTCAGCTGATGCTTGCTGCCGTGTTCAAAGTTAAGATTATTGCCTCAAACGGTCAGCAATAAATTCCCCAGTAATGAACAGTGACCATTCAAAAGTTGCAACTGAGATTTTGGCTCATTTCTTTAATGGTCAGTATGATTTTACTTTTGAGAAGAAAAGAGGTCCTCTTGTCAGGAAATACTTCAAATCATATACACGATTTTTAGTGATTTTTTTTTAGCCTCAAGTAGATCAATTTCAATGGTTTTAATCAAAGTTATTAAATATTTTTAAACAAAGAATGAAGTTGTAAAGTTTTCTTTAATAGTTATTAAATCTAGTAGATTTTTCACAGTTTGAATAATTGCTAAAAATTTTTTTTTGAATTGCTATTGTGGAGTTCTATATTCAGAGCTATAAAAGTAGCACAATTTTTGATAGCTAGATCTTGGAAACAACCTAAATGCCCGTCACCTGGGTAGTGATAAAAAAAGATATGATCTTTTTATACAGTGGAGTACTACTTAACCATAAAGAAGGATTAACTGGAAACCCTAGGTATATGAAAGCAACTTGAGACCACAATCATAAGGGAAATAAAGCAGACACATATATGAGAACACTGTGTTGACTACTCAGTGAGAAAAGCTTTCATGAATAACCTCTTGTGCAAAACTAGGATGTATCTTGAAACTTTTAATGCATGTTTGATTTAATCGGATCGAAATGTCAGATAGATCTTTAAAAAGAACTTAAAATAACAATTAAATTATGACTCTTACTTAAAGCAAGAAAATATTATGAAACTCAACTGAAGTAAAGTCATCCTCATTGTTTGTGTTCTTTACTTAGTCTTCATTTTATATGTGCCAGTAGCATAGGAAGAATTAATGTATATCTGTGAGTGCATTCGATGATGTATTTATAAAGTAGTCAGCATTAGAGTGAAATTTCTAGTTGTAGCTCAAAGTAACATCTACTAGAAATACTTTGCCATTTTCCTTTATTTACACAGATTTTTCGAGTTGAAAGCAATTATTCCCGCCAGTGTCGACATAGCTGAAGTCCTCTGACACTCAGTATGTGACTTTCACTTGTTTGCTGACTTTTTATGTCTCTGTTTCCTCCTCAACAAGTGGAAATGAGACTAATTGTATTTTTGTTAAATCAAGAATCAGCAAATCGATAGGCACAAAACTAGATCTGATCTGTAGCCTGCTTGGAGAATACTTAGGAAACAGAAACTGCTTTACATTTCTCCTGTGTTATAAAAGAAAACCATGTTAATAACAACAAAAGCAATGAAGACTGAGCAAGAGAGACTCTGGCATACACAGCCTCCACAGTCACCACTGAGCCATTACAGAAATATTTTCCCATTGCTATATTATTTTAAATATTATGAAATTATTTTAAATATGTAATCAGATAGTGCAAAGTTTGACAAGCTTTCAAGCGTATTCAAAAGGCTCACTGAGTGTCAGTTTTATTCCTTTGGTAACAGTAGTAAAGAAATGATATTTGTTTTTATTGGAGTCATCAATTACCAAAGCCCCATATAACTTATTTCTCATATACCATCTTATTGTGAGGACCTCTTGTATTACATAACAGTAGGAGGTGTCCTTTTATTTTCATGGAAGGTCATTAAAGTTTCTATTGTTTGAAAATGCATACTTTGAGCTATTTTTAAAAAATGAATTAACACTTTAAAATATGTTTAATGCAACTTTGATCTGCTGCAAAGCTGGGAAAGGGATTCAAGGATATTCTGGAAATGAGTTCATAAAATCAAAGATTTGTGAGAATGGATTAACCTGTTATTTCTCTTTGTGGATGTGTACTAATTTTATGTCACTTACAGGTCAGTTTTTGGTTGGGAGTCATGGCACACACCTAGAATCTAAGCACTTGTGAGACTGAGACAAGAGAATTGATGTAAATTCTAGGCTAACCTGGAGTCCATAGTGAGTTCAAGATTAGCCTGGGCTATGTAGTGAGATTTTTGTCTCAAAAAAACCAAAATGAAACAAAACAAATTTTAGTCACAATTTCTTTTTTGAAAAAAAAATATTGGACATAGTGATTTTTCGAAGTGGAAGGGGGAGTTGTTTGGGAAGACATAAAAAGTTTATTGTTTTGTTTTATCTTCAGAGAATGCAGAACATTAAAGCTCATCCTTTCTGAATGCTCTGATGCTCTGGCGAACTTACAGGAATGCATCACAAACCCAGATTCATCCTAGCAAATAGCTCTCCCTTCCTTATATTAGACACAGTAACATGATTACATTAAATCCATTAAAATAAACCTTTGTCAGCATTTTGCAGAGTGAAATCCTGTGGATCCCAGCCACTGAATGGCTTTTTGGAAATGACACAATGAAGGAATCTACTAAGGTGAAACAGATTATAAGAACCTGCACAGGACAGGGTCATGTTTAGGCACAACCTTAAATCCACCTAAATATGAAAGAAAAAATAGCTGAAGATTCATCATTCTGTCTGTTGGTCTCTGTCTCACTGTTGTGTACTCTGTTATATTCTCTCTCTCACTCTCTCTCTCTCTCTCTCTCTCTCTGTCTCTCTCTCACACATGCACGAGCCACAGGTGCACACTTACATAAATAAAGCTGGAAAACCATCTGGGGTCAAAGTGGAATGAAATAGTCTTAAAAATTGACCCGATTTGGTAAGGCAGTAACAGAACTTACAAAGGCCACAGATGGGTAAAAATGCATTCCCTACCAAATTGCTTTATTAATAGGATTTCAGTTTTTTGCTGGAGTTTTCCTTTTTTCCACATCACTATGGCCAAGCCACAGGATCTTGGAGCCTTCCCTGAAAAGAATGATCACAAATCTATGAACATGCTGGTTGTACACTAATATTAAAGGGCATCCATTAGGATCTTTACTAAAGGACTCATCCATCGTGAAAAGAAAAATGATGATGGATGTCTACATTTTCAATAAAGTGGAGAAAATCATCCCACTGTTCTTTGATTTTAGAACTGTGCCATTCCTAAAAATATATGATGGCCAGCCAAGTTAAGGTTAATCTTATCAGAATGAAATGATGCTAGAGGAAGCCATGTAGGTGGGGACAGTGTTCCAAATGTAAATAAGCAGAGGAATTTGATGCCCATAGCGGGTCATAGAGGGGCTCTTCAGAAGGATGATAGGAAGCACATATGCTAGTAAGTTACCATGTAAGGTCAGTGTCTTAAAATGACTCTGAACTTTGAAATATAAAAACTCTGTTCTTCAAATCTATTTTGCCAGGCTGCACCTGTAGCTACTGGATTTCCAGAGATGATAAGCTTAAGGGCACATGTATATGTGTCAGTTGTCAGGACTTGAGTCAATACATCCTAGGACCTGATTTGCAGTCACATGACCACTCTTATGAAGTTCCTTTGTTAAGTTCTGGGTTAAGGACATTTTAGGATAGATCCACTTATTAGTTGACATTTCTCTTCATCTTTAAAGCAAAGTTTGAATAGGTGAAGAGCTCAACTGAAGTACTTTAAGGGGGATTAAAAGTATGGAAACTGTTTATTTTTTGAAAAGTAGTACAAAAAGATACACTATCATAAAGCTCCCAAAGTATAGGGTTTCCCTTGCTTCTCTTTTCAAGTATAGCTCTTTAATATTTTTCTTACCATTTTCTAATCCAGTTCAAAACCTTCTCTTTCTGCAGTGCCTTTAATTGGCCTTCGTGCCTGCTCTGATGTCCTGAACCAATGTAAAATATTTTCCTGTCACGATTTTGTTTTGACTGTGGAGGAAGCATCAGCTGTGAGATTCTACCAGCTCTGATGAGTATCATAGGTGACTACCTAATGTTTTTACAAGCCTGTGTTTCCACTGGAAGTTATCATTAGCAATATTCACCATATATTTTGAGCATCCTTCCTAAAGAGTTCATTAAAGAGGACTTCGAGAATTTCTTCAGAGAGTATCAAGAATGATGGGATAAGTATGTTTGAAATGGTGATCATTTTGTGGGTGATTATTAGCAATGTATCTTTTACTATAGCTCATTTTTAAAAATTTAAACTTTTACCATATACTTTGATTTAACTTAGCATCCCAAATCTTTATTTTTATGTTTGATGTCAGTCTCATATCTAGTCACAGATTGCTACGATTTGACAGTTCCCACAAGAGAGCCTCAACTTTTAGGATACAGCTTTATGATACTTCCACTGGCACACCAAACCGATGAGGATACAGAAGCCCCAGAAACACAAAGATGGCCCAAGTGGTCCCTACCCAAGATTAAAGCTCTGCTCCATTAAATGGAAATGTTCCAGATTCAGTAGGTTTGTAAACCTTCTGATAATCTCCAAGGCTATCAAAACAGATTGCTTATGTTTAAAGACAGTTCCAAATGCCAGATTCATCAAATATTGTAGCAAAATGAGCATGACACCACACCCCTTTTGTGGGAAGGGCAAGCATTTGTAATCACAGTGCTTGGCGAGGCTGAAGCTAGAGGAACACAAGTTTGGCAACTCAGTGAGACTTGGACTCAAAAATGTAAAAATTAATGTAGCTCAGTGTAAAGGTCCTGGGATCATCACCCAGCAGGAGGAAAGTGAAATGTAGCAATAAAGAAAAAAAAAAAGGAAAATTCACCTTAGCTCCTGAAAATCTGAAATTTGCCTCCAGAGAAACATCAGAGTTTTTTTTTTCTCTGTAAATATATACCTAGGGTTATGCCATTGAATTATTTTAATAAGCATGAAACTTTTGCAATAAAATCAAACTTTATAGTGGTAAATATTGAGTTGTTTTGTTCTGAAATATTCACATTTCCTACTACTTCAGAGAATAAAACAGGTAAGAAACTGTTGTGTCACGGACATCTATGAGATGCACGTGAGGTGAAGGCACTTGGAAAACCACTGCTAATTTTGTTAAAAATGTTCTTAGGTTATAATACCCTATACTGTTTGGTGACTGGTATTGTCCCAACCCAATCAGCAAGACTCAGCACTGGGTTTATGGACTGCATGTCTTCAGTCCCCAGTAAATACTAGTTGAAAACCAGTGTAGTCTTTACTATTTGATCAAAAGGCAAATTTGTTCACTTTCTTACTTTTTACTTTTCCCCTTTCTTCTTCACCTCCTCCTCTGCATTCTGCTTGTCTGCTTTCTCTGATTTATTTTTCTTCTGCATAAAATATTCTTCCTGTTAAAAGGCAGAGGTTTAAAATGTGACCAGGAGTATTAAAGATAGGCAGATTGATTATGGTATATTTTCTAATATGATTAAAGGGATATGATAGATTATGAGTTTGTAAAGAACTATCCCAGGAAGAGGGAGAAGAATGAAACAAACAAGAAAAATGTATTGCTTGTTTGTGAGGCAGTCTCTCAGCTAACCACTATGTACTTTATTGTGCTCAATGATGATACTGACTGTGAGATAAATACCACCTTTCAATTTATCAAAGAAAGCAAGTTTCATATTACTAAGGCCCTCAAGATTATGTGGTTGCATCATTGGTCATTTGAGAAACGCAAATTAAAACAATACTGAGATTCCATCTCACCTCAGAAAGAATGGCTATCTTCAGGACAATAACTAATGCTCAAGGGGCTGTGGAGGAAAAGGAACTTTTCTGGGCTGTTGATGGGAGCACTGACTCATACAACAGCAGTGTGAAGATTCCTAAAAAGCTAGGACTGGAGATCCCATTAGAGCCAGCTATTTTCCTCCTGGGAATTTTTCTAGAAAACTGAAAATCTTACACCATAATGAGATATGTGCACCCATATTTATAGCAGTGCAATCTGTCATAGCTAAATCTTGGAAACAACTCAGATGCCCATCAACTAAAGAATGGTTAAAGAAGATGTGGTATTTTTACTCAATGGGGGTAGTTTTCATCTATAAAGCAGGATAAATTTGAGTCTTTTGTTGGTAAATGGATGTAACTAGAGAACATATTCTTAAGTGAAATAAATCAGACCTGCATGTGCAAACATCATCATGAGAACCTGAAAGAGAAAAATGAAATCTGATATGGACAGTAGATACTGGATAAAGCAAATAAACTTATTCAAAAGGAAAGAGTTAATGATTTGAAGAGGACAGGAGGGGGGGCAGGGAAACAGATTTACCTGTATATAGAAGGATGATTCGGACAATGGTACTCTGAATTTCTTTTCATCTGTGGAAAGAAGCAGTTAATGCTTTAATTTGCTTCATCTCCTTTTTTCTTTCAACTGTTTGTACTTTTCTCTTTTTAATTTCTTTTTTTCCCTGTATTTTAGGGAAGGGTATACAGGGTGTTCGGGGCCTCACTACTAGATTGGACACATAGTAATCCTTCTGTTTACAGCCTCCCAAGTGCTAGGATTACAGGCACACTCCACCACACCCAGTCTCACCATTTGAGCATACCCTGGGGGCGGGGCCAGCATGGCAGGCCCCGTGACAGAAACCTCGGCCCCTGCACTTGCTTGCAGGCACTTTAATCTGCTGAGCTATTCAACTGGCTGAACAACTGAGCTAACCGGAAGCCCCGCCCCAATTTCTTATACATTTCTTTCTCTTTTTCTTTCTTCTTCCAATTTTAAAAGCATATATCTGGTAATATGAATAACTGGTTGGAAGACAACACTATGTATTATAACAAGTACTGTGAAATTCATATTACTTTCTTAAGCAAAATTCTGTATCACTTGTAATATTTTCTCTTTTAATTCTAATTTGTACTCTCTTTTAAAAAATTAAAAAGACTATGTTTTTGTTAATTATCAAAGTAAATGGGAATCCTAATTTATCACTCCAAGTTCTATGTTCTTTCAAGTAAATAAATATAAGGTAATGAGGATTATACAAACTTTCAGAGTTATACTGTAGGTAAACTCCATGCACATATTAATTTCTGTTCCTTAATATAGCAAACTAAAATTTCTAATACATGCAAATATCTTTGCTCACTGATATCAATGGGATGTTGAATGAGACAAACTTCTTGTTTTCTAGAAGGTTGAATTCAAGTAAGGTTGGCCAAGAATGAATTATAAAGGAAATACAGAGCCAGAAAAATTCTGAATTGGGATAATGTTTTTTTTTTTTTTTTTTTTTTTTTTTTTTATACTACAGTGAGTTATTAGATATTCACTGAGAAGAAGGAGTGACTATTTAGGTTATATGTTCAAAGAAGTATCTCAGGTAGTAGAATGCTGAAACTGAGATATGAAGAGTGAGAGGAAGCTCATTTTGCCAAGCAGCAGAAAATATTCTGGAGGAGAGCAGCAGGTTGGAGTGAAAGTGACTGAGGTAAACTCCTGGGAACGTGATGTAGTTAGAAGTCATAGCTACCTTTAGATTGATGACATTTATTTTAAGTGCAGAAAGCTGTTGTTATGGCAGAGAAGTGACATCATATTAACAGTGCCAAAATGAAATGCATTCGGGTATTCTGTCCATGTAGTACTCTAGGAAGTGAAAGTGCATCGGACAGCTCCACGGTATTATATTCAAGAGCACTGACGGAGGTTACGAGCTTTGCTGTTCTTCGCTTTTTACTTAGTTTAAATGATATTGTTTTTCTCTTCTTTGCAAGACAGTGTATGTGAAAGCTATGACATTTGGTTCTGCAAAGTGGATATTTACCTCAAAATGCCTTTGCCCTTTCTTGTCCCTGGAACGGTAGATGAATTACAGCCATTACCTTTCCATTTGTTAGGTCTTCTGTAAGGTCTTTGTGAAAGCTTCCTTGGGATTGTTTAGTGCCATAATTCTGCCAACGACATTTTTTTATTGATTTAAACATCATTGAACTAATATGGTAGGATAATGGCTCTGGAACCACACTATTTCATTTCCCATCTTGGCACAGACAGCTGCTAGCTAGGGCTCCTTGTGTGAGCTACCTCAGGTTTATTGAGTCTCATGTTGAGACAATAGCAATGTCCACTTGTGTGATTATTGTGAGTTAAAAATAAATTAAAACTTATATGGCACTTGGAAAAGTGCAGGAACATAGTAATCAACACATAAATGCTAGCTGTATCTGAAGCTGTTGGATCATAGCAGTTTGACTACACTTCGAGGTATTCTGCCAATTCTTTTTTATTCATCAAGTGGACAAGCAGATAAACAGTCCTTTTCTAGGAATGAAGTTTTGGATTTCAGTGAGATTGTGCATCTCTGGAAAGGTACCAGAAAGAAAGAGAAGAAAATAACTGAAACATTGCAAAACTTAGGAAAAGGAAGAAAGCATTAAAAGTAGATTGCCTGGGGCTGGCCAGATAGCTCAGCAGATTAAAGTATATGCTTAGGCAGAGGCAGGGGCGGGGGATTTGATACCTGACTTGTCATGCAGCCCCCCCCCCACTGAGGGCACACTGAGATAGTGATTGAGAAGGCTCAGGGGTGCACACCTGTAATCCCAGCACTTGGAAGGCTGAAAAACAGGAAGGATAACTGAGTCCGATCTGTGTAGTGAGACCTTGTAGAGTAGAGCCTGTACTAAATACATTAAAAAATAGATTACCTAAGAGATAATAAGAAAGCATTTAATAACTAGGTGTATGCAGAGTTGTAGTGTCAAAGTAGGCTAACTTGATGAAATGCAAAATAAATAAATAAATAAATAATGAGAATCAGGTGAGCGAGCAGTTTATCAGGACAAATATGATAGTGTCAAGAGAATGATTAATGTGATTCTGTGGTCCCATCTTTACATTATTGATCTGCTCACAAGAAGTTGGTTTTGTATCCAAAGTTAAAACCTAAATTTGAGTTGAACTGCAAATAACTCCTTATATAGAAGAGAGAGGTAGAGAGATTGCAAGCTTTTGAATAGCTGGAATAATCACAGAGAGATGTACTAAAAGTATATTGGGATAATTGGAACATCTTTGCAAGGTAGGAGCACAATGCAGTAGGAACCAGATATGTATATCTATGATTAAAAATGATGTTTTTCCTAAAGTAAAGTGTAATAAACCCTGAGTATGTAAAGGAGCATGGAGAAATCCCTGCCTGTGTTGGCATCCTACTTCAGCAAGACTCATCTGCATTGTGAGGTTAAGAGCTATTACCAAACACTCTGAGCCTCACTTTTCACATCTGCACAACTGTAAAAGATGGTGTGGAAGTTTCTTTCTTTTTCTTTCTTTCTTTCTTTCTTTCTTTCTTTCTTTCTTTCTTTCTTTCTTTCTTTCTTTCTTTCTTCCTTCCTTCCTCCCTCCCTCCCTCCCTCCCTCCCTCCCTCCCTCTCTCTCTCTCTCTCTCTCTCTCTCTCTCTCTCTCTCTCTCTGTCTGTCTTGTACCAGAGATTGAACTCAGGACCTTGCCCTTGCCAGGCAAGCGCTTATTTTACTGACCTATCTCCCCAGTCCCAATGTATAAGTTTAAAGTGCATAGCAACTTCAGTAGAAGTATCAGCTTGTGTTGTAAAGGAAGGGATATAACACCTGAGACTGAGGGATGTACTAATTAAAGTATATGAGGAAATAATTGGGAAACACTGGAGGGGAAAGACTTGAGAAAATGCATAATGAAACCCCTCTTTTCAATAATTGAGAACAAAGTTATTTTCTGATAGTGAATGGAGCAAGTACAGTGCCCTAAATTTAGAAAAAGTAAAATTTTAGTAAAGGTTCTTTATTTCTTTCTTTATTTTATTTATTTTCTTTTTGTATTTTAGTACAGGGTCTACATGGTCTCACTACAAAGATTGGATTCATAGTGATTCTTCTCTTTTCGACATCTCAAGTGTTGTGATTACAGGCATGTGCCACCACACCTAGTCTCAATCACACCTAGTCTCAATACTGCCTCAGCATGCCACAGCAGCAGGGCAGCACTGCACCCCAGGGATCAAACCTGGGCAGCTGTGCTCTGCCTAAAAAGGCATTTTAGTCCTCTGGGCTATCTGTCCAGCCCTAGTAGAGGTTCTGTAAAATAAAAAGGCAGAAGAAATGGAAAGATCACAAACAAGAACAGAGGACCAATTTAGGGTAATATGAATATGCTCATGAGAGTACTATGTGCTTGCTTGTGAGACTTTATCCAGCAGATTTTCTCAGCTGGTAAAGACTCAGAATGACACAGGATGATGTACTAGCCAGGGTATGCTTGATTATGCATTTATAACCACTGGAGAATATCTGAACAGTGTAGATGAAAAACTATTCCTAATGCATATAACTGATAAAGACCTCTATCTGGAATATGTAATGAATTTCTATATAATTATTAAATAAAATTAGTCAACACAGGTAGGCAAAATAATTAAACAAACACCAAAAGGTAGAGTAGGCCAGAGAGCATATTGAAGATTTAGGGGTACATAAAAATGGTTTCATGTTTCTTTGAAAAGCTAAATTAAAGACTGACAACACTAAATATTCATGAGAGTATGGAGCAACTATATCTTTCAAACAGTGCTTGTGAGATTAGAACATGACTCCTGTTGAAGGCATGTGGTTCTTTCTTACAAAGTTGGACAATTGTTCAACACAATGTCCAGGTACTTATGACAGAAAAGAATCACATCTTCACGAGAAGATGCACACACAGCTGATGACAGCCACTTGCAGTAGACCCAACATAAGGCATCCTAAAGAGAACATCAGAACAGCTCTCTTACATTTCTATTCTAGAATGCAACTCAACACTGTGAAAGAATAAATCTCTGGATTGCAAACACAATTACTGAAGGATTAAAAAATATTTTTTAAAATTAATTGAATGAAAGAATGCAGACACAAATAGACTGTAATATATAACATAATTTACATGAAGTACAATTACAGGAAAATAATCTGTAGATTGAATTCCTAACAGTGAATGCCTCTGTAGTCTACAGATTGTAGAATGACCAGAAGCAGGCATAAAGAAATCTCTTGACAAGATGGAAATAAAACTGGCCAATATGATTGACACATGAGTATAGATATTTGTCAAAAATCACTGGGTTTGGGCCCGGGGAGATGGCTCAGTGGAATAATCACTTCCCTGGCAAGCGCAAGGGTTTGAGTTCAATCCCCGGTTCCACCAAAAAAAAAAAAAAAAAAAAAAAAAAAAAAAAAAAAAGAAAAAAATCACTGGGTTACACACTTATTGATGTATATATTTTCACAAGATCATCTTGCTCAAAGTTGACTAAGAATAAGATGTACAGGAAGTGAGGTGCATTTTACAAGTTAATGGTTTTTTTCCATTCTATGCAAACTGTAATACTTTCCTATATTTTTCTGTCCTTCTCTCCTCAACTTTAAATTGTTCTTCAAATAATCTTCCATTTTCTTTTACACTCTGCTCTTTCAGATGGTAAACTCAGGTATGAATTTTTTTCTGATATCTTTTGTATTCTTCATCTATTTTAAGAACTTTTCTCTAACATTTTGGTCTTTTTAAGGTGGAAATGATAGCATGCTAAGCTGTTGCCTTTCTTCCAAATCCTAGAACCCAGAAAGTAGATTTAAACTATTCCATGTCACCAAAACTGGAACTTCAAACATTTGCATTAGAAAGAATATTTCTCTACATTGTTGTTGTTGCTGATGTCAGTTACTGACTTCATTCTGAGTTGAGTTTAATTACCATAGAGATACAGCAAAGCACTTTTAGGCTGAGAATAAGTGATAGACTTCAAGCAATTTATGATACCACATATACATACACAAGATGAGACTTTAGTCTCAAAGGGACTAAAGTCATGTAAAGATTCTCCCATCTTTCTCTTTCCTTTCATAGTCATTTTACTATTTTCTATTTTGGAAAACTCATGCTCGTTTATCTGGATTCTCTGCCCTGGAATTGCTCCAAGGACCTTGCTCCAGTGCCTGCCTAGCTCGACAGCTTTAGGATGTACTGAGGTTCCTGACTCTCTGGTTCCTGGTGGGCCCATCTCATACTTTTCCAGACATCTTTTTGGTGTTTTCCTTCTGTCACTTTTTCCCTCATTCTCTCCAAACCTCTAGCCAGACTATCCTTGGTGGTTTAGAGAAAGACTCAACTCTTTCATGTTTCTGTTACCTTCAGCTTTTTCCCTTTTCAAGAGAGCCTGTATCCAGCACTGAGTTTATCCAGACACAAGTAGTGAACTAACCTGTTTGGAAAAAAAATATATGGTGGTGTCTCTTGTTCCATGCATTTCTTTGATGAGTAGTCCTTGGGCTACTTTGTCTTTCTACTTGTTAGATTATAATTTCTTTAAGAAAAAGTTTCTATCTTACAGTCTACCTATTTTGCTATTGAGCCTGATATGCTACATATTGTACATGTTAAATAAATATTTTCTTACTGTTTCAAAATAAATAGTATTTTAAAAAATAACCAATGTTTTCTTGGGGAAATTGTGTGGGTGTGTCCACACATGAGTGTGCATGTGTCTGAGTGTGTGTGTAGGGGGTGCATGTCCATCTTGCTCTGTGAGTACATTTCATTGATTTTCTTTTGTTTTGCTCATATTCTTTTATTTACATGTACATGGACACATGAAAAGTCAACAAAATTTATTGCAGAAAGTGCAACAAGAAATAAAATATGTGAGTGTGCTCTCTATAGTTGAACACTTTTGTTTGTTGTTATTTATGCAATAGATTGCCAAACAATGGTCCTTATTGTAAAGAACAAAAAATAATGAAGTAAATAAAAAACTGACTTATCTCAGGAACACATTTATAAAAGAAAAGTAGGAAGCCTAGTAGTTAATATTCATTTAAAAATGGTTTATTTTAACTAATTGACTTGTGTATAAATCACTGACCCACTTCTTTTTTTTTTTTTTTTTTTGTCTTTTTGAGACAGGGTCTCACTATGCAGTTCAGTCTGGCCTTAAGCTCACTTTGTAGCTCAGGCTGGTCTCGAACTCACAATAATCCTCCTGCCTCAGCCTCCCAAGTGCTGGGATTACAGGCATGCGCCACCATGCCCGGCTTACTGACCCACTTTTAACTTGATGAAGATAATAGAGAGGTTTAGGCTGGCATCAAAATTAAAGTGTAATACCTGCATATAAATTATGAGTCGCTTGCTTGTGAGAAATTTCCTAGCTGGGATTGCTTCCAAGAGCACTTCACTGTAACTTCATGGAATTCTCTCAACTGTTTTATTTGTTTCTTCTCCACACCTCTCCCCTGGTGCACAGAGGCACATCTGTCTGTTTTCTGCCTTATCAAGCATGCATCTACATCTGCAAGGAAAACTCCACTTCCTTGGCTGAAAACCTGTATCTGATTGTGGTAGTAAAGCTCCACTTCCTCAGTTCAAAACATACATCAGACAAGACCAATTACTTCAAATGACTCATAGTAACAGGCAAAGCAATGGTCATCTCCTCAAAGCCTTTGAACTTCCACCGCTTCAAAGGTGTACTAAAATGTGGTTAGGAGGCGATTGTCTAAAATTGCCAAATTACTAGTTTCCAAGCCTTGACATTTGTTGTTTTGCATAAGTAGACAAAGGAAGTCAGTGAGATTACCAACTGGGAGGAAAAGAAACACACAAAGCAAGGGCAGATAAAAATAGTAAATATGACATAGGTGAGGCTGATAGCCAAGGTACTTAAGCAAAAGCAGGAAAGGGTTTTAATTAACTATTAGTGTAATTAGGATATTAAGATAAACAAGTGAACATTTTTATTCTTGCTCTGAAAATCACACAAAATATAATTCTATGAATAATCGGCAAATAAATTATTTTCTTAATGGATGCCCCTGACTGTAATTGCACTTCTTGATACATTGAATTCTGGCAAAGAATTTCCTGATATTCACTCATGTGCCCCATGTGTCAACAGTGGTGAGTCACTGTCAAAATTCTTAATTGCCTGCCAGCTGTTTAGGAACTCCTGTGAATCAAGTTGGTGATGGTATCTGTTCCTGTCCTTTCTTCAGGAGTAAATTTAGAAGTGAATTGCTTCAAGGGAAATGCTTTTTGTAAGTTTATTTTACATTCCTGAAACACATTTTCAACAGCACACATTGTCAAAGTTTTTGGTGTACTCACTCTGAACATCTCGAACTGTCTAATTTCTTTATCAAACCTCTCGCCCCAAAACTACAGGTTATAGGGAAAGAGATGGCAGAGAACAGTGATTACTCTACAGCCAGGTGTCTAGAATGAGTGGTAGGCTTCTCATGTGCATATCTGGATGACTTTATAGAAGTTTCTTAACTGCTCTCTAACTTATGCATCTCCCAAATGGGAAAACATCATCATATGTACCTGGATGGGTTCTGCTGAGTATTAAGCACATTAACACTTTACACCTTCTAAAATCAGACCTGACACATGATAACAATTACCTCTCTCTCTCTCTCTCTCTCAAAAGATTTAAAATGGTATAGCATGCACATATTGGATATTCCATTTACTTTTTACAGCTTGATTAAATCAATGTCATAGCTTTTGTTTCTTTTTTGCTATTGTAGATGTTTAGCCAGTTGTTTCTGTTAGCAAGCCATTAATGTGTGGCTTAACTAAAATTCTGAAACACGGGACCGGGTAGAGTAAGCTTTGTTTCAAAATATTCTTGCTTACTACCTTCAGTTCTCCACCTTTCATACTATTGAACACAGCTTAATCTTAGTTTCCTGAACCTTAAAATAGATAATGAGATAATATCTGTAGATGAGATGATAATTGTAAAGCAATTAGCACATTGACTTGTGCACAGCAAATTCTCAATATATGGTGCCTCCCAACTCTGTTCAACATGACATGAAGGGTAAATGCATACATGGCACTTGCTTTTGTCAGAGAAACTAGGACTGCATTAAACAATCCTATTCACATTTAAATGTACTTCAGACACTGTGAATGAACCTGCGGGTTCAAATTTTATCATGTCCACTTTGTGTTATCCAGCTCTTATACAGGAAATGGTGTGTATTTAATATTGATGAGTCAGTATGTGTCATTTAATCATCTCTATTGATTGGATTTCATCAGAGAGGGGAGTTTGGATAGAGCTTTGATTAGACTGCAAGGATTCTTGGCCGTTTTCTTTTACCCGACACCATATCAATGTACCTTCTGGTGTGATATCACTTTCACAATCAATATCTGAGAAAGCTCTGCATGCAGGCCTCCAAGAAAGAGAGCAGACACTGCAGCTAAGTCCCCTTATGCACATAGATTAAACCAGTCCAATTGAAAAAGGGTTATTGCATGTTTTAAAGCAGGATAGCAGGAGGAAAAAGACCTGAAGGAGTCTCCATAGATTTCTTGTGTAATTTGCTCATCATTTTTTATTTAAAAGTGTCAAATTCTCCCTTTTAATGTTGGTTGACATTTGAGAATGGATCATTTTTATCAGTGAAATTTTACAGTTCCAATCTACTGGTTTTTTTCCCTAGATGTAATAATAGTCTATAAATATATTATTTGGGCAAATTGATATCTTAGACAGACTATTCTTGTCCAAATTCATTTTGCATGGATTTTACTGCAGTGAAACCTCCACTGGGTCTCCCTGACTAATCTTCCACCAAGGCAAAGTTTATTTTTCTATTTGCCAAAGTTGTTTTACCAGGAATCCACAGAGCTCAGACTCCAGATTTAAATAACACAAACTAAGTAGCATTAAACACAAATGTGTCTCTTTGCATTAGGTTTATGTGTTTGTGGTGGTATTTTAATGTTGTCTGAGGAAAGAGCTGGGGCAAAATCTGATTTATCTTTTCTATGAAACATGAGATTTTCAGGGTGAGGGAGTCCACTGCTGAACAGCATAGCACTGAAGCTCCTGGAAATGAATGTGATTTCAAGCCACTAATTATCAAATGTTAGGTTTGGAACTAACATATTCTATTATATAAAAATGTAAATTCTCAGCAAAACATTTAGTGTCAAATCCTAAGATGAAAGCTCTTTGCAGCAAAGTTGTGCAGAAAAAGGTACAGGATTACAAGATAAACCCTGACCTCATCAGAAACAAAAACTACATGTTTTGGTATATAGGTCTTGCTCTATCTCAGTCTTAACCATCCAGCAGAAAAGTATGAAAATGAGATATACAATGTGGGGTCACAATAATAAGTTGAGCTGTAAATGGCTATGGTCGACAGCTTCTTCAGGTAACTCACTATTGTTGTGGAATGCTGGACTCTGTTGGATTGTGTTGCAGAGTTCAGGCATCTAAATTGGTTTAATGACAATGGAATACCCATCTTTGACAGGTTTAGACAAAAATAAAAGGGTATAGAAAGGAAGAATCATGATGTGTGTGTATAAACAGTACAGTTAGGATAAATAAAATATACTTCTGCATAATTCTATGAGAAGCAAGATTTGCACTAATAGTGGTTGGACAAGATATTATGTTGGCTTCTAGTACTTTGGACAACCACTAGGAAAATAATAAGGTAGAAAGTATTAATTATTTAATCTGTGATATAATTCAGGTATAAAAATGAAGATAAGTAAACAGCTACACTCTTAATTTACTGATAAGAGACATCTGCTGCAATAATGTAAGTATAATATCATGCATGCACCTTGTACGATACCAAAACTTTATGAAAACAGTTTTCAATGAATTAATTTATCAAATCTGTCATGTCAATGTGTCTTGAAACTGTCTCATTGATATTTGTACTTCAATAAAAAAAAAGGGGGTAAACAGTTGACACCCACTTTTTGCCATCATTTTCCCCTTCAGGGAAAAAACTTACCTCTTCCTGTAACTTGACCACTTTCCTTAGCAGGTTCTTCCATCCCTAACAATGTTCCTCACTTCATCATATGTAAGTGTTGATGAAATGAGGACTTTGAGCCAAATCCTGAGGAAGTATATGTGCATAAAATTTTATAAGATCGTAGCCACACCTTTTTCTTTATAATCTATCGTTACTTTCTCACTAAATGAGAGATATATTGATATGGAAATAGTACACACGATAAAGAAAATGAAACATTTGCTATGTTGCCCTTACAGAAAAAAAAAAAAAAAACTGTAGATCTTTGCTTTAGAAGACATTTTCAATGCCAACTGAACAGGTCTTATGATAGAGAATTGGGTGAAAATGTCAATTTCTCTGAAATATCACCTCCTGCCCTCTAGTATGAGTTGTGCATTGTGCATATCTTCTGCATTCCATTTACAAAGTTATAATGAATGAGTGTCAGATCTATTTACATTTCTCTACATTGTTCTCAACATTAGAAAATTCACTTTACTGAAAATGTAGGTCTGAACACTTTTTATTGCACATTTCTTGTTGATAACATAAGATAGTCTTTAAAAAAAAAATCTCCTGCTGGGGTTGAGGCTGTAGTGTTATGACAGAATGCTTACCAATATGAGGCCCAGGATTTGGAGGGTAAATGGCATAGAAAAAGAGAAACTCTTGAAACATTGGAGAAGGAATATTGATTTCTTGGTTGTACAAGATATAGTTTTTCTTCCTTATTTTTTTTCATAATTTTAGGGAAGGACTACAGGGGATTCAGGGTCTCACTACTAGACTGGACTCGTAGTGACCAGCCTGTTTACAGTCTCCCAAGAGCTCAGACTACAAGCGCGGGCCTCCACACCCAGTCTGGATCGCCATCTCAGCGCGCCCCAGGAGCTGGGCGAGCATGGCTATGATTGTTTCATATGAAGTGGAATATTTTTATTTTAGTTTGAGATTAGTTTGTGGTTTAAGGAAAAATAATTCATTGTGAAGTTAAGAAGTGATGATTCGTGACAGCTAAACTCTTCTTTTTTTAAGTCTCTTAAAATTTATTAAATTTTTTGAAATGCAGTCTCACTGCATTTGGAACTGTAGTGATCCTTCTGTCTCAGCTTCCCCAGTGCTTGCGCCACCAGAGTCAGTTTCAAGTTGGCACAGTACTCTGGGGGTTCCGGGACTGGCATGGCATGCAGTACCCAAGATTGGACTTGGGTCCCTGCGCTTGCCAGGCAGTGGCTTAGACTACCAAGCCATCTAATCTTGATATGTGAATTTGGTCCAACTAACAAATGGCTAAAACATTAGTAAGGTCCAGCAATGTGTTGGCATAGGTCAGGAGTGCGTGATTGTGGTCTCTATCTGATTCATGGTCTCTTCTGTTTCCCCTGTGCCTTCAGGCCACCATAAAGGAAGTTTACTCTGTCACATGTGCTTCTGCCATGACATCTCTCCCTCAGTTTGTGAACTGAATCATCTCAAACAGTGAGTAATGGGAATTCTGTCAAATACATTCTTAAACACTGGAAAGATATACATTTATACATACCTGTTGGTGTCGAGTTTTATTTCTATTTTACTCACATGCAAATGGTTATATTTAAAATATTTATTTAAGCACAGGAGATTGCTCCAAAGGCCTGTGCATGCTAGAGAGGCATTTTCCCACTGAGCTGTACATGCAGATTCAAAACCACCTCTCTGTGACTCCTGATTTGACTAAATTCTGACCTTAAGCATTCATCTACAGCTGTCCTTCATGAGGTGCTAGGATAATGAACTGAAATGTTACACTTAATTGGGATAATTCTGGTCAGATTAAAAAAAAGTCTTTAGCCAAGTTAACTATAATCATGGCTCAAGCCAAGAGCAAAGCAAAGGGAGACTTAAGCATCACAGACAATGTAAAGTTCTTTTTTATTTCCTGACCAGAATTATCTTTTGCTTTTCAAATTAAAAGAAGCAAAAAAAAAAAAAAAAAAGCAGACTACAACATCAGCCTCAGCTGCCTATTGCTCTCAGTCTCCTTGGAAGCAGGATCCTTCACTTATCTTCGCTGTATGAAAGGAATAAGTGGTCTTCTTGAAATTTAATATTTGAAATGTGAATGTAGAAACGTTTTATTTGATATCTACAACTTACAATGCTAGTCTTTAATTTTCTTTCAAGATACTTGTCTAGGTGAGTATTTTACTTTGGAATATGTCAAATGATCACTGTCTTCACAAATATTTACCTGATAGTGGAAAGGATTACATAAGTTGAATTATTTCTATGCCAGTTGTGATTTTCTTCTAGAAAATATTTTCTCTGGATATTTAGTCCATGTAAAACAAGAGGCTATATCAAGTGTGATGTGTGTATGTGTGTGTGTGTGTGTGTGTGTGTGTGTGCACCTGCATGCTTGTACATGTCTATTTCCTTGTTGATTGCATCCTCAAGGTGATGGGAATCAGTAAGACAAAGAAAATCAGAAAATAATTGAGATGGAGGTGGCACCCGAAAGGGACTGGGCAGGTGCTAAGAGCTTGGTCCACGGTATCACTGAAGATGAAATTTCTAATGTCTTGATGGTAGGAGCAGGGTCAGATTCAGATATTTTGCTGCTTAAAACTCATATTTTAATTGAATTAACTACAAGAAAAGAAATACAAACAGGAATCTACTTATACCAAATCAGAGCAGAGCCTGGCATAGGCTTTTCTGCTGCTAAGAAGAGCTCCTTCTGGTTGGTCATGCCTTCTGGGAGCTATGTCTTTATTACAACTGAGCACCACTCTGTGTGTGATGGAGTGGAGCCCATAGGTGCTGACAGTAAGACATCCTGGGGAAAGGTAAAGCCACAGAATTGCTCAGGGGGCTTGAAGGAGGAAGATGCATCTCTTGGGAGTGAGTTCAGCCCCCATGATTCTGCATATGAGAAATCTTGTCACAGAGCTCTGCTGAGTTTGCTTTTTTTGTTTTTGTTTTTTGTAAAATGTGGAAAGTTTGAATCACAGATTAGCTAAGATACGTACATCAAAATGCAACTACAAGAAAGGTCACCAACAAGAATAGTGGTTGCTCAAAGTGAATCTCCCTGCAGTCCTCAAACCGGTGACATGTTGGAAGAGTTGCAGATCAATTTGGGCTCTAACATGAATAATCAGTGGAGAAGATCAGTGGAAGTCTGTATGTCATGCTAAAGGACAGGGAGTGACTGCTTTAACCCCTAGGTCTAGAGATGTCTTGGGGCCACAGTACTCTCCCGGAGCTGTACACAGCAGAGGAAGGCTGGATGACAGTATGGCGAGAGTCAAAGTACATGTGCTACCTAATCCTCAGTGGAAAGAACATGGCTAGTTATGGGAACACCTAGTAACATTTCTGAGCTGGCAGTGAGTCTCTGCTTGGACATGGTGGTCTCCCAACCCACCTTCACTGTGTACTCATCCCAAGCATCAGCATTTCTAGGAGCACATTAGTTATCTTGTTTCAATACACTCAAAGAAAACACTAAATATGTAACTCTATTTCCTGTGACTGGGTATTTGGTCTCTAGTTCCTTTCTTCTTATTTGCCATTTGATCTCCTCCAGTTGATCTATACTTGATGAAAATGACCCATCCTGAAATGTCCAGCTTCATAAACCATAAAATCTGGAAATTCACTGGTGTGACTAGTCACAGTGGTCTTCAGTTTTGAAGGCTTTTGCCTTTATGGTTCTTTACGACTCTTTACAATATTTTTTAATGACATGGTTGTGTAATATGCATCTTGGTTATTCTCTTCTCTCTACATGATGAAAAAGTCCTCCAGTCATCGTAAGTATTTGGCTTACATGGTACTATTTGTAAAAGGTCAACAGTACACATAGAGATCTTGTCAGAAGCATGGCACAGTCCTAGGATTGAGCTCACCCAGATAGAAATCGATTTGAGAAAGTAAAGGAAACCATAGCTCTTGTGGCTTAGCCCTGTGGAAAGGACCTGTGGCTCATTCATGACTGCATGGTAGCAAGTGTAGTCTCTCAAGCACAAGGGACATTCAGCATTTCATGCACAGATGAACTGAGGCTTGTCTGTATAGAATAAACTTGTTCTTTAAAAGAAGATACCACTTGGATAGCACTCTGAGTGAACTTTGCTACTAACACAATAATAATTAAACTATTTCCCTCAGTTTATCTTCTTCCTAATTCCCTCCACTGAATACTTTGTCATATCCTTTCTTCCTTTCTACCTTTTTTCCTTTCTTTCTTTTTTGGGGGACCAGGAATTGAACTCAGGCTTTTGTGCTCACCAGGGAAGTGCTTATTCCACTGAGCCATTTCCCTGGCCCCTCAACCTTATTTATTTCTTATAGAGGAAAACTGCCTGTTCAGGAAAATCAAGACAGAGCAGTACTAAAACACAAGTATGAGGCTGTGACAAACACTTTATAGGATGCTGAGGCTCATTCTATAAAATATTTGAGGCAAAAATCATTTCATAATTAAATTAGGGTTAGGTTCTTTTCTGAGGCCCAGTACCTTATCATGCAAGCTGGCTGTAGTACATAGAAACATAACACCATGTGCCTCTGAGCGCAGTTGAGGCCTAAGGGTCCCAGGATAGTGTGCTGCCCCAGGAGATGATTACATTTGCTGCAACATCCTGGTAGTAATAAAATGATTTCTGTTTCTTTGTTTGTTTTACATCTGAGTAAAAAAAAGAAAAATAAATAAAGGTTTCACTTGAGGGAAAGGATGAACTTATTATCCTGCTCTCTCCCCCACCCTCCTCAACATGAAATCCTCATTAGTTTAAGATCACTTCTGCCCTCTGAGCCAGCCAATAATGTCCTTGCCAGTCTTCTCAATGTAAATATGATCAATGAACACTGAGGGTTTAGCTTTTGTTCCCTGTGATCCCCACTGCATTGCCGTTTGTCTCTTGCTCTTGCTCTCTCTTTGCCATCCACTGCAATACCTTGCAGGAAATTGGAGACTCGCTGCAGGAGTTTCTACTAATCTGGTGAAAATGATTTATGTAGAAGTAATTAAAAATATAATGTATCTTCATTTATTAAATATTGTACATTTAATAGAAGTTCTTGAAGAAGGTATGAAAGCCTTGCAACTGGGATCTGGATGGGGTTAATAAAAGCCTTTTATATTTAGCTGATGAGCTAAAAAAAAAATTTGAATATGTACTATGTTGTAAAGAATAATCCTGACTTGGCAGTATAAGGAAAGGTGGGATTTGCCTGCTTTTTGAACATTAGTTCATAGCCTTCATAATCAGAAGACCATTAAGCTATTTTATAGGCAAGAGGGAAGTTCAAGTATAGCACGAGTTGCCAAAAGGATTATGAAGTTCATTTTGATTGATCAATAATTAACTGCACCTTGTGAAATTACAAGCTTGACTAACTGTGGAAAGTACTGTAGTGAGTATCTCAGGCTGCCAGAAAGAACAGAGAAGACAGAAGAAAAAGCAATGGAAACCAAAACATCTGTCCCCTTCATGCTGCAAGAGCTGCTACCCAAGATCTTGCTGTTTCCTTCTCTATCTAAAGTACAAATAGCATAAAGCAGGATTGGATTGATATGGGACACTACAGAAGATGTTTGCTTATAATTATTTGTAGCACTTTTTTGAAGCTCAGGGATAAAACATTTCCAATTATTCATCAGACTCTTGGAACTCATAGGACTTTATAATAGGGATTTAGCTGAACAACAAATAGCGTACAAGGATACAGATGAAAGGAAAAAATGTGAAAGGATTATTACCATGAAAAAGCAAATGAATATTTGATGGAATTACTGAGAGTCTGAGAGAGACAGAGAACTAATGCTAATTGATAAACACATAGCTATTTAACATTGACTTGAAATATGTTTCAACTGTGAAATGAATATTACCTGTCTTTCTTTGAACAAGTTATATATATTTGAACAATAACTTTTCCATATCTTGTATGATTTGAGTGGCTGTTTTAGAAAAGTTGCCCTCATTAGACTTGTGGTATTGTAGTTCCAACTTTTAAAATATTTGGAGGAAATATCTTTTAATAATTGGCAGTTTTAGCATACACGTGATACGTGATAATTTTGTTATTCAGTTCTGAATTGCCCTGTATCTACTTGGAAAGAGTTCTGGGCACAGATGCTCTTGGATCTCAGGCAAAGCTCATGAAGAATTTCTTTCCGCTTGTTCCCAACTCCTTTATATGCCACTTATTTTTCACTAGCACAGAGTTATCTATAGATAGTGACAATTATAACAATGATATGCTTTACTTTATTTATTTATTTATTTATTTATTGATGGTACTGGGGATTGAACTTAAGACCTTGCACTTGCCAAAAAAGCACTTATTCTATTGAGTTATCTTCCTAGCACCCTACAATAATGATTTAAAAACTTGCATTCAGCAGCTTTAGGGTACTTGGTGATATCAAAATGGAAGACAAAATTTTTCTGCCCATAAGTAGACATATTCTACTTTTGACAGTATACTTCAGGCCTGCAAATAGGGTAAATTTTAATATTTTAGTATTACTTTCACTAGATGAAAAAATGTCTTTATTTTATAATAAAATGGTGTTCTAAAAAAATTAAACAAGTCCAAATTAAATGGTAGGATGGCATTGCAATGTCTCTTCTGCTGTCCCAAGTGCTGTAACTCATTTCTGGTTACTCTATTCTGTAATAATGCTCAAGTGTCTAGTGTTCTGTTCTACCCTGAGCTGTTTCCCCAGTAACTTTTTAGGAGGGCAAATCGCTGTTCAGAGGACTAGACAGGTGAGGACTTTGAGGTGTCATAAAGTTTGCTTTTATCTTTATTTCCTGACCTCAACTTTTATATACCTTAAAGTTTTAGTTTGAAAGAAGTATAATATCTTTTCTGGAATATCCAAGCATCTTAAGACTACAGGCAGCATCCCAGAAGAAAATAAATCACTTTGACTACCTGGTAACATGGTGCCACAAAGGTTTTGGAAAGTTAAATTGCAGTTTTGAAAGGCACATATTTATAAATTAAGTTATAGGTATCAGCAAATGCAGGGACTAGTGTCTGATCCCAGGTCCTGCATGCTGCATCAGCTCTGCCCCAAGGTACACTGAGCTGGCCACAGAGACCAGGCGTGGTGGCACATGCCTGTAATCCTAGCACTGGGGGAGGCTAAAAATAGGAGAATCACTATGAGTTCCGTCTACATAGTGAGACTGTACCAAATACACAATATGAATAAGTGAATGAATGAATGAATGAATAAATAAATAAATGAATAAATAACCACCAGCAACTTTAAAATTTATTAACTGTGCAAATCTATATAGTTGTAGCTCTAAACACAAGAACTGTCCTAGCCAGTTTGGTAAACAGTGAGTTAAAGAAATCTGCCATCATAGAACTCTAAATGAACTGAGAAGTTAAAGTATCAGCGGGCCACAGGTATATGTATAAGACAGGATTCTTTTCTTTTTCAGCAGGGAGAGCATCTGAAGAAGGGTGGGGGAAGAGCAATAGGTAAAGGAAGGTACCTCCTCATTTTCTATGCACATTTCTCCTGAGATGGAGAGTAGGAAAATATTTCAGTTTTATATTGATTTTCTTATGGCTTTTGGAAGTCATTTATTTACATGCACTAGAATAAATACCACAATAAAGTTTTTGTTCATGATGATTTAAGGTAAAGTAAATGTTTTATGGCCAGAATTTAAAGTTACAATTGTGACTGCAAATAATTCTTAGAAATGAATATTTCCCTGTTTCGCTTTTATCCCAAACAAATCTACAGCATGTTACTTAAAAAATGAAATAAAGCTTGTGTTCATAGTGACAGTCAATAACACGGCTGCATAATAATCAATTGCCATTTGTGGCAGCGGGACAAGCAGTGGGGGCAGATCAGTGCAAATTACTGTCACTGTGTGCTGTCATGTATGCAGGCAGCCTGTAGAACCCAAGACAAATGATGCCTGATGCCATGGAGCGAGACAGTACTTAGTCATACCTGCACAACAGCACGGCAGTGAGAGCTGGCATCAAATGCAACAGGAAAGTGTATATAAATCTAAAATATTGATGTGTAGGAAAAATAAATTAATCCAGCTATGTCTTTGGCTTCCAAGATTTAAAGTTAAATGCCCATATTTTTTTTTTCTGTGAGTGTGAAATAGGTGGATTACAGGTATCTAGGGATCTACAAAATCATTAGATGGCTTTTTAGTGTGGTGCTTTACTCAGAATTGAAGAGAGATGACTCTATGATCTGATACCGAGCATGAATCATTTGTGTTGGCCAGTTGTGAAGGAAAATTGAAATGCTTTAGTTCACATGGAGAAATGGAACAAAGAGAGAGGATACCAGGTTTGGCAGAATAATTGGTTAGTGAACTACTTTAGAATACTGTTTTAGTTTTTGTATTTAATCTAAAGAAAGTGATATTTTTGTCTCTCTTTGAGAAACTGTTAAATCTTTTAATGAATCAAGCAGGTAATTTTGAAATGAGTCCTCTATTTTGTTTCTTGGGGCTAGAGATACACCTTGGTGGCACAGTGCCTACTTGGCTCATTCAAGATCTTGAGCTGGATTCCTGGTGGGAGGCAAAAAGTATCCCCACCTTTTATTTATTTGGTACAGGGTCTTGATATGCTGTTAGAACTCACACTGGTCCTATTGTCTGAACACCCCCAGGGCTGGAATTATTGGCATGCGCCACCAAACCCACTTTCTCTTTTTTACCTTTTCTTTGAGACTAGTAATTGAGAGTAGTGGGCCAGAGGGAAAGCTGTTTGTTTCATTCACATCTACCAATGCCTACATCTACAGGAATCAAGTTGAAGAAACGGACTTCACTACTAACCCTTTCCCTTCTAACACTCCCCTGCATTAATTACATCTGTAGAGAATCATATTAACTCATTCAGGAGAAAAATTCTTCAAATGTTACCTTGACTGTCTACTTGATTTATTGTACTCTGTGCAAAACAAAATAATGACATTCTCTTGTTCAAAAACAGTTGAAAGAGTTTAGGGAGATAGCTCAGCAGTGCTGCAACATGCCACGCCAGCTGCTAGGCCACTGAAAGTGGGCTTGGTGGCACATGCCTATAATCCAGAACTAGGGAGGCTCAGACAGTAGGATCAGTGTGAGTCCTAACATCATAGAAAGACCCTGTACCAAATAAATAAAAGATGTTAAAAAAAAAAACAGTGAAGAATTCCTGGTGGTAATAACATAATACAAAACAAAGAAGTCTTCTAAGTGTGTGAGCCTTACAGATTATACAAGTTGTGCATTCAGAAGATACCTGTGAAAACAGTAAATGTACTGTGTACCTCTTCAACTTCATGGCAATTGAAGGAAATCAGTGGAAGTGCATGTGGAGACTACTCTGAGAACTAGGATTAGTGGTCCAGATAGACACAACTATTCTCATACTAACTATTTTTTGAGAAGAATTAAAAACATCATACAACATTGATATACGTGCATCCTAAATCTTGGAAGCAAGCCAGATGCCCATGAAGAGATGAATGGATAAAAGGAAGTGATATTTTCATACAATGGAGTATTACCAATTTAAAGACAGCTCTAAAGACAGACAACCCAAGGCTGTTAGAGATAAATGGGTGCAACTAGTGACTGTGTTCGTAAGTCAAATAAGTCGGACTCACATGCATAAGCATCACATTGTCTCCCTAGCATAAGAAACTGAAAGAGCACAATAGATATTGTGAAAGAGAAAGCAACTACTGAAAAGAAAAGAACAACTGGGATACTGAAAAGGAAAAAAAGAAGGAAGGAAATAAAGAAAAAAAATATATGTGATTGCTAAGATGATTGTACTACTAATTTCTATTAATTGAAAGGAGCAGTTAGTGCTTATACAGTTTTGCATGCCTATATCTGATAATCTGAGCAACTACTTGATGACTTATAAAACAAGGTTGTAGACTAGTAGCCTTTAGGCTGAAGTTAGGCCTCAATACTTTATAACACTTAGGGGACTTCAATGTGTGGCAGCTGGTATCATTGGAAGACTTTTAGGGTGTACAGGTTTTCATAGTTCTTGTTAGTTTTAATTGTTTTCAAGTGATTCCCCATTCTTTTTTACCTCTTACACTACTTACTTCAACCCACTGCCATTTTTTTTTCTGTATTTAGTACAGAGTCTACAGGGTGTACAGGGTCTCACTGCATAGATTGGGCTTGTAGTGATCCACCTGTTCTCAATCTCTCAAGTGCTGGGATTACAGGCATGCACCACCACGCCAGTCTCAATTGCCATCTCAGAGTGCCCCAGGGGTGGGGTCAGCGTGGCAGGCCAGGAATAGAACCCCTGCTGATGCCCTTTTGTCTAAGCATGCACTTTAGTCTTTAGTCCACTGAGCTAACTAGCCAGCCAACCTACTGACATTTGAATTTGTTACCTATGAAGTAAAAATCAAATGCTTTCCCCAATATTTCCCTGCACCTAAAAGTGGAACAAGTAATTGGAGTAATAGTTTCAAGCTGACAAAACTTGAAACTGGACAAGATACTTGTTAAAGTAAAAATAATCTATAGTGGTTATAAAATGTGTATTCTGTAAATTACATTCAAAGGAAAAATGAACATTAAATCAGTAACTTCTTTATTGAAATCTGTTGGGCCAAATGACATTCTCTATTTTACTGACCTAGATGGAAAAATCCTGAGGGAGGGGCACTTTTCAATATACCTAGCCATTCAAACTTCTCAGTCATATTAAAAGCATCTGATGAATATCAAGGCCAGTGTTAGGCTAGAAGAAACAGTTAAGAACTATTAACAAACATCTACATTTCTCAGAAGAGAACTGTGCTTACTGAAAAACAATAACTATTCCCAAACATGCCTACCAAATATACATATTTTTGTGCAGGATTTATAAATGTGACAGTCCACATATTAAATACAGGTGACAAATTGAAATTTTGCAAGTAGACTAAATAATATGAAAAATAATATACCTAAGATTTGGGAAACATTGCTACTAAATATCTCTAAGCTTTGATCTCAAGATAGTGATTATTAATGGCTTAAGAATGTTACCCTGTCTTAGAACTCCATCAGCTATAGGATCCAACTGCAAAGTCAATAGCATCTTACTACTTAGAATGTACTGAGATATCAGTGTATGCAAAATTAATAGTGAGTATATTTGGTTTCTGAGCTAGACTCACATATAAGGAGATAGACAAATTCCTGAATATATTTTTGTGGAGTGATTATATTTCATTAAAACTTTCGGTTCTCAACAATTGAAAGGAAGCACTTATCATATGTTTTGAGCTCTGCTCTATTTTACTGGTAACAGCTATTTGCTGTATTTGAAGCATTTGCAAAAAAAAGAATGTATGCAGCAATACTATTACATTAAAATTATGCCACAGTCGGCCATTCTGTCTGGGATGCTAGGTTTATAGAACTTTATATTATAGAGTTATTTTTATTCTTAGCTCTGTCTCAACACCTCAAGTTGTAAATGTATCCAAAGAAACCATTGCTATGTAACTCAGCATGGATTAGAACTCTCACGAAATGGTTGCTCTTAAGTTATTATTGGTGTCTACCTGGGGAAAAAAACACATGGTTAGTGCTGCCGTATGCATATTTTGTGAACACAGCTCTTCATAATGAGGCCAAAGGTGCAAAGACTGGATCTTTTTATTTAAAATATTTACAATAGGTCTTCAACAGGTTTACTAACAATTACTTCTTCCCAAATAAATTCAACATGAGCATTGTATGTCACAGAAAATGTTGTTCATGGATAAATTTAATTCTTAGTGTAATTCACTTGGCCCTGGAAACCTTTGCTTTTGCCCTGGCCTTCACCTGGGGAGTCCAGGTGTATTTGTATCTGAGGTAATCTATATGCATCTGTTTTCCTTTCTCAATTGCCATTTTATATCATTTATAATTGAATAATTCTAGTTTGCATTTTCTGTAACATCCACAACAACTTCTAAGTCAGAAAGCAGATTTGTGAAAACATAAATAAACTATGTGTTTGACAAGAACACAATAGCATTCAATGGAAAGACGCTTTTCACATACCTTTTCATGGTATAGAAGCATCTGGAACCAAACCCAGCTTTAAGGCTGGGTAATGTGTAAAATGCACATGCTCAGTGAGCATCAGTACGAGGCCATGCACCTCTCCTCTCAGGCTGCAACTCTGCCTACTCCCAGTGCTCCTTTTCTTTAGCTCCTAAGTGATGGGTTTCTGTGATCCAAAAGCCTTGCATCCATGAGTGACTGGGACAGTGTCTTAGATGGTATTTTAGTTTGGACTGGGGGCAGTGATTACAGAAGTGAAACTTCAATATAAAAATGCCTTCCCTTTTAACATTACTAAAAAAAAAATGAAGCATTAAGCATTTTTAAATTGCATTTTTTTAAAAGAAGCAAACACCAAATAACTAAGTTGATACCAAGGATATTTTAAGTGTCTTCCTTTTCTGCTGTTTATTTACTTATCCATGTCTGCAGTAGATAAGGATAGTGCTTACATCCTTAGGAGCAATTGGTATACTCACCAGCACATCCCAATTTCTCTTTTCTTTGCTGTCCTTTCCCACAACCTCCTCTCTCCAACTATTGAGCTCCTCTCATTTGTGAAACAGCTATCTCCCTGCTTCCTATTTCTTTTATTTTGCTCTTTGTTTATATTGAGATTTCGAAATTAGGCACCATGTGATATTTAAATCTATATGTCTGCTTCACTGAATGCCATTTTTTATTATCAATTTTATTGAGAAACAAACAGCTCTGAGACAGTTTCAAAACTGATTAGTAGGACAGTTTCAATAATTAGTAGATTGTATATTGTTATCTTTGCAGTAGTTATTCATAGTATAAGATGCAGACATAACATCCTGTCCCAACACTATTAGTACAAATCTTTCTTCTATTAAAAGAATTAAGGGAAAGTAACTGTATATCTATCCTAACTATTTTATATATACAGATACAAAGCAGACCTTCAATTCTATCCCCTTTCTTGTTTCATTTTTATTAGAGATGGATGTTTTATTGCCATCTAAATATTGTAGGTGCATGAATTCAACAAAATAATCCAATATAGTCCAGTAGTCCATAGTAGTAGGGGGTTATCTGTATGACTGGCAGTGCCAGAAGTTGTTGACTTGAGCTCTTTGCAGCTCAGCATATTAATATGGCTTTACTTTTCATGCCTCATTATTATACTTTTCTGCTGGATAGTTAAGACCAAGATAAAGTAAGACCTATATTACAAGAAATGTAACTTTTGTATCTGACAAGTTTAATCAAATTCTCAGCATTTAACCTGAAACCCTGTACCACAGTTTGTAGATCCATTGTTAGTGTCAGCCATGTGGATGAGTCACGACCATTACTAGACTAATTTGCTCTCTGTAAAAGTCTGAGAGAATGTTTTCTTTCCATGTGACTCCCTTTAGGCACACTCTACATCACTGATCACTTTCCTCTGCTGTTCCATAATCTCCTTGATCAGAAAATTTGGGACATCACTGAGTTACAGGATGTTACAGTAAAGGTTCTCTTATGTTGAGTCCTCAATGATCTTGAAAGGCTAGGGCCAAAATGTTGGCTGCCCTGGTAGCCATTCTTGCTCTCTAATTTTGATCTTAAGACTTGTTGTTAACCCTCCAGGAGAGAAGCTGAATGATATTATTACCATATAACATAGGCAGTTGAGTTTTACCTCCCTATGTGTCTGAATATCAAACATCATAGACATAGCATGGAACAGGTATTTTCCATCAAGTATTCATATGTTAAACTTTAAATCCCTACAGACTGAAGAAAAAAATAAAATAAATAAATAAGTGCTTTAAAAATTGGAATAAACAATTACATATTTGTACACAGAAATTTAGAAATCTAACCATATACAGCATTGTAGCAGGATAGTCCTATGACATTTTTTTCTTATCTCTTGTTTTCATTTATTACCCTTTTTGTAAAAACGCAAACATTTACTTGAGAGACAGAATGACAGTAATTGATATGACATGACAAGCAGCATGTATTTAGAAGACCAGAATGACAGGCATCCCAAGCATGACCCTAGTACTACACATTGCTACTCAGTGCAGTTGCTTAGTTTACAGGTATCAGCATGTATAGTTAGAATGAGAATCCTACCAATTAACTGCGAGTTTCAAAAACCTGCTGAAAATTCTCAGGATCATTGCCTTAATCATCTTGTGCTTATAAATGTATGGTTTTTCCCCTTCCTAGCTTTTCTCATTGCCCTCTCTTGATTGCTTAATCCTTAAATTTTCACTTTCTTTTTATTTGTGTTATACCTTTCTCTTTTTATTTCTTCTTTTCATTTCTTACACTAGGGAGATTATATGAATGTCATTCTTATGGTATCAAATAATCTATTCAGGTTGAACCTAATTGTGGAAAATTAAAATTTATTAGAATCTTCTGATTTATGGGATAAATATTCATATTTACTTATTATATTTCAGTATTAATTATAAGTATTTGAAATTATTTGTTCCCCAAGTATTCGTAAAGGGATAGCATTTATATGACAGCAGAGGACAAATTATCCCTCATTTTGCTTACAGTAACTAATAAAATATCTATGTGATATTTCCCAGGAGTTAATGATGTAATTTTGTTCCCAAAACCTTTTGGGCACATGTTCTATTAAGCATTTAAGATAGCACATGTAGAGGGAAAAGAGCCTAACATTCAGGGCGGTGCAGTTATAGGTAAAATAGCAATCTCATGGCTATCATATATACAACTTCTTTTTTGGTATGTACTTAAAAACTAAAATACAAACTCAGTGTTATAACGACTTTGTCAATTAACTGACTTTACAATCTGTAATTTTATCACAAACTTGCCAAGTACTATAAACACTAGTTATTTTTTATGCCCATTCTGTGTTTTCTGCAAATTTCGATGTGAAATAAATAGAATATTTAACTCCATCACACACTGGTAATCCTGTTTCTTATAAATGAAAAAAAGCAGAACTCTAGTGAATCCTGTTTCTGTTATATAGCATGTATATGCTAAAGAACATACCAAGATTTTTATTAAAATAGAACTTCGCATTGAATGTTTGCTTGCAATGCTGACAGTATGCTCACAACTGTTGGTTCCAAAAACATTGTGAAGAATTTTAATGATCTGAATTGCAAAAGTGCATTAGCATTAGCTAAAGGTGGTGAAAAGATCTCTTGTTGTAATTTGCAAACCCTTTTTTTTATCACATCACTTCCTTACACTGGATTTTGTCACTCAGATAGGTATAGCCTTATGGGAAGATTTGAGATTGATCAAGTAGCAGCAAATTTGAATAAAATGAAAGGCTATCATGCTCCAGATTTAACCAAGTGAAATATGGTCTGACTGAGAAAATTAAAATAATTAATACTATTGGAGTTTTATTTTGATTTCCAAATATTTATAATTGGCAAAAGAGATAAAGGCTATTGAATATTTTTGCATTTTCCCATCTTTCTAGATGTTAATGTAAAAGTGTAAAAAATTCAGAAATTGAGGAGCAATCTAAAGCAAAGAAAGATAATGTCGATGGCAACTCAAGACCAAAATGTTCTAGAAAGGTAAGCCAACTTCAGTTGAATACTACGTCAGTCTGAGGAAATGATGGATATTTTCCACCCAAGGAATACCAAATGCAAAAGGAACTGTTGTCCAACAAACACTAGAATTGAAGAAGACAAGAGGTTTTTTCTTGCTACTGTCAAAAATGAATCTGGCAGTGACATAAACTGTGGGACATGAATGCATAAACCTGTATATATGTCTAGTTATTATTTCAATGACAATATGTTTCCAAGCTGCTAGATCACTGCAGGAGTTCATTTAGTCAGCAAATGAGAAAAGAGTGAGAGAATGTCACTTCAGGTCCCTCTGGTCATACTTACTGGTTGTAGAGAGGCAAAAGTCTCCTTTCCCCACAGCAGTTACAGTTGCTTGTGACTGGACCTCTGGTCCTCAACCTAGTCTCTTTGTGTTGAGGATACAAGAAATTTGTCATTTCCACTTCACCAAAATTGGAGTGAAAATTCCAAAGCATCTGTCTGATGCATATGTCCAGCCACTAGGAAACTGAGGTCTCCAACACAGTGAATGGAATCTTAGGTCACACAGTATTGCAGAATTGATCAGAAAGCTCTAAATTAAAAGATTCACTGTTGTCTGTCTTCCTTGTTATCTTAGAAATATATGTTGTGCTCTTAAAGTGGTGTTTTATGTTACATAGAATTTGTTTAAAACAAATAAACATTAAATAGTATTGCTTTAAAATCTATTCACACCTACATTTGTTTTCAGTTAAGTTTTTTTAAATTCTGAATCATAAAATTTATACTTGAGCAAAAAAAGAAAACCTGTAAAATATGATACCTATTTTTTCAAACCTTTTCCAGTTTGAAGTTTTTTGCTGACAATTTTGATTCTCTAGTTAAGTTCTAACATATAAGCGATGAAAAATCATTGCTTTTAATATTCAATGTAAATAGATATTCACTATTACAATTCCCCAAAATGAGTGAAGATTTTTCTTTCTCTGCTATATATGGATCTTAGACATGGATTTTTTTGTTATGATATAACAGAAAATGTAAATGTTAATATTTTAAAAGACCTTAATTATTTGTATATAAATCATAGCAGATATTAAAAGATAAAATGCATATATTCCATGTATAAGAGAATATATGCTACTGAATAAATTCTAAATATTGCTTGGGCAAGCTCTAGATTTCACAAGGCACAGACTACTTGGCCAAAAGAAAAACAGCTAGATATTCAATGTGTGACTGTATCAAATAAAGGCTTCATTGTTATTTAGGAAATTATTGTAAATAATCTTGTGTTAGCTTATTAAGGCCAAGACTTAAAAATTAACAAAGAGGTAGAAAATTATAGAGAAAAAACTCATAAAAAACCATCCTCCTACTGTAAAAATTATCTCTTTCTGAAGATGCCCATTGAAATATTTCTCAGCACTTAAGATTCATCAGAATGCATCATTTGTATTATGGAAAGTAGTCTTCATTAGCAACACTTTCTTTAAAATTGTGGCTATTACCAAGGCTTTAAGATGATTTGGCAAAAAAGTGCCCTATGTACTTCAATCAAGAACTGATTTAATCTTATTACAAATCCATAATGTTTTTACTTAACTCTTGTTGAGTCTCTATTGGTCTAGTCATGTCGATGGAAAGCATTTCCTCTTTTTGTTCTTTTAACTTAAGTAGCTTGTGAAAATTGAGTGAAACTTAAATTTATCAATATAATATTGCAGTTGATGTAATAGGAAAACTTGAAAGTTAAAATAGATTATTGGAGATATTTAATGACAACTCCAAGGAGTGCCTGTATGTTTTATCCCACTTTACAAAGGGAATGCCCCCCTGCAAAGGAGATGGAATAGCATTTGTTCTTGTTAGTTTTGAAATGATCAGCAAGCCAGCCTCCTAAACACAGTAACATAATACATAGATCATCAGGGTCCCACACATACTCAAGAGACAGTCAAATCAAAAACAAAGTGCTCAGTATATTTATATCCCCAAATGAAAATGCATTCCTGGAAAGCTACTTATGATACATACAGAGTGAAAACATTTTTCCAATTGCGTAAAAGTATATAAAATCTACTTTACAGTTGAATGTTAAAGGAAGGCAAATTTGAAAGTTTTTCTAAAATATTACACCTCAGTGATGATTTTGTGCAGTAAGAGTGGTTGAACGAATTCGTAGGTGATAGAAGAGGGTCTGGTGAGTCTTGTAGGTGCTTCTGCACACCGGCTCTCAGTCACTGGTGTCACCTCTCAAATCCACATCAGCCACAAAACTAGTCTGGATTATGAGGCAAAACTGATTCCTAAGTGAAAAATATGCTGTCTGTGTGAATATCAACCACATTTTCATTTTGCTCAAAATACAATAACTCCTATAATTAAGCTGAAAACTTTCTCTTAAGAGTCAGTCCATAGATATCGATGGATATCCTAGTAACTCAGCATTGCTTATAAGAAAAACCAGTACCTTTCTCCCTCTGACAAGTGTCTTTCTCTCTTGTCCAGTTCTTTCACAGTTTAGACATGCGATTTTAAATATTATACTTTGTGTCTGGATTTCTGCCACTCATTTCTAGATCTACTAATCCTAACAAGGTCATTACCTAGAATTTTGTCTGTTTTATACAAAAGCCATCTGGATATTATTATTGAATCATTCACACTATTAACCACTTAAAATTTGTTTACTTACTGAACACATAATAGGTCCCAAGAACTGAGTAGGAATCTTGTAATGAAAAGCAGAATACTTTATCTATCTTGCTGGAGTTAGCAATCTGAGAGGTTAAGGACTGCATTAAATGTAGGGTGGAACAGTATATGATCAAAGATGATGAAATAATGGATTCTGCTATCAGGGATATTTAAGGCTATGATGAGAAGTGGTAATTATCCATTTGAACGAGGGCAGAGCATATAAGCAGAAAGAAATATGTATCCCAGTTCTTTGCATCACAAAATGTGCAACTGACCAGGACAAGTATGACTGGATTACATATAAGGTACCTGTCTACATGTTTGCTGCTCTCCATGACTGCACATGGTCACCTGTCCTGCTTTCTCTTCAGCTCCCTCCTCTTCACTGTGTGTACTTCTGGGTCTATGCTTCTGATCTGAACATGGTCAATTTAGGAAAAGTGACAGAGAAATCAGAATCTGACAAGCTTTGAAGTCAGATGTTCAGAGTCAGGGGCGAACACAGGGTAAGCTGGTCTGTGCGATCCACGGCGTGGCAGAGTGAGATGCATAAGTGTACTAAGAGAAAAAAAAAAAAACATGCAAGAGATTAGTTCCTTTCTGGGTGAAGCATCCAGGGAAGTGGGGGGAAAAACAAAATAATTTTTCGAGTAAAAATGGAATGTTATTAAAAATTTAGATTCATAAAGTTATAGCATGTTACATAAAAATTTCATTCTGATGTTGAGCTACATCACATAATACTGCTTGCTCATCTCCTTTTATTCATTCATGATTTCCATGTTCAGACTGATATTGTGCTGTACATGTTGTCACTGAAAGCGATTTGACCCGTTTTACAAGTTACGATGTTTTATAATCAAATTCAAATAATCACACACCATTAATACATATTTATACATTTAGGGTTTCCCCTTGTTATGGCTTTCATGATTCCTCCAATCCATGGATTAGTAGACTCCTGAGTTAGTTTATAGTTAAATGTTAGTGAGAAGTGAAGCTTTATCAGAGAAGACTTGTAAGAGTCTATCTTGCTCTTTGATTTCTTTTCCCTTCTGACTCAACGCTGACACATCGTTCTGCCATGCCCTCTGCCATACTGCCCTGCTTTGGCGCCCACTTTATCCTAACTGAATCCTCTACTGACCGTGAACCAAACTAACCTTTTCATCTTTTAGAGTTGGGGGTTTTGAGTACTGTGCCCAGTGATGAGGAAAGTAATTAAGACACCAGACAAGTACTCCTACTCCTGAGGTAAAGTGTGGAATTGTCAATTCAGATCATCTCTAGGATTATCTAGAGTAGGGCCAGGTGTTCTCATGGGGCAGACAGAAGATTCAGAACAGTGGTAGTATCATTTGCTGCTGAAGCCAGTAAGAGCTAGTATAATCTGGGAGAACAGTCATGTTGACAAGAGAGCAAATTTGTCTCCTCTTAAATCTTGCCGTACTCTTGAAAACTTCATGGTGATTTGATTTCTGTAATTACTTTTTTTCTTACCCAGTCCCATTTTGAACTGACACAACCTTCTGCTTCTACTGAAAATTGAGCACACAAATCAAATTTGGGTTAGTGCTTTCATCAGAGCATTTTCACAACTCAGGTTGTTTCAATAACATGAACCAATCCAGCCTGTTCGATCACCCTTTATAGTCATTTGGTAAAAGGTTCCATATCAGAGAGAAACCCAGATAACTTCCAGTAACTTCTAAGCATATCCTGACAGACTCTAAATTGACTCCAAGAAGCCCTGCATTCTACTGTGCATGCTCTTTTGTAATAACCTTACTTTAAGTGCGGGGTGGCCCAGTAATTCACTTAATATAAAGAATATTGTAAACGTGGTAAGATGCTACTGAGAAGATTAACAGGCAATTGCCTAGCAACTGCATTACTCAGCACTTATTCCAGAGAAAAGAAAACTTAGCATCACTGAAAAATCACCTGTACAGAAATGTTCACAGAAACTTTATTGATTATAACCAAAATATGCATTAGTTCAGATATCTTGCAACAGGTGGAGATAAGCACAAACACACAGGGGCTGTACCATATAGCCATATACATAACTGTATGTCTCTCCAGAGAATCATGCAGATTGAAAGATACAACCCATTTGCATACTGTATGATTTTGTATACATAACAAATTTAAATGACAAATTATAGGAATGGAGAAACAATTATTAGCTTACACAGGTTAGGAGTAGGGTTGAATGAGGAGAAAGAAATGTGTGATTATAATCCATTAATTGGAGCATCTCAGTTCATCTTGACTATAGTGTTGTATACAGGCAAAATTGTAAAGAATTAAATGTTTACAGAATAAAATTTAAAAAAAAAACAAAGTTTACTAGCAATGTTGACAGTATGCTCACAACTGTTGGTTCCAAAAACATTGTGAAGAATTTTAATGATCTGAATTGCAAGAAGTGCAAAGCAAAAGCATTTCTTGCTAGAACCCAGCCTGGCCAGCTTGGTGACTTTGTGAGATAGTGCCTCAAAATGAAAACTAAAAAAGGACAGGAAAGTAGCTCAAGGCAGATGCACTGACTTTAATCCCAATACTGGAACACCAAAAATCAATCAAATAAACCAAAACTTAAAACAAATATCTTGAGATCTTACTTTCAAGATTAGATTACAAAAAGATGTGATCTCCTAATGTCTGTCTGTTTGTCTGTCTGTCTCTCTCTCCTTCCTTGTCACTTTCCTGCCCAGGTGAGCTGGACCAGGATCCCTAGCCAAAAATTCATTTTTAAATTTCTGAGCTTTGGGTGTAATTTTGTCAGCAGAAACATAAAGTTTGTGTAAGAGTAGCATCATGAGAAACTATAAACAGCACCATTAAAACAATCTTCACGCAGCTCTTCAGAGTCTTCATAATGGTGACTATCCTCACTATTCCTTCCCTTATACCTTCCCCCTAGAAAAATACATCTACACAATCTCTAAAGGCAAATTTGTCTGTTCTTTCGACTCTACCAAGCTCTATGGCTGCAAAGCTGGTGATATGGACCAGTATGGATCTTAGAGCTGGACTGATGGAAATTGTCCTATTTCCTGAAGCAGGAAAGATAATACCAGTGAAGTTAAATTTACATTTACATTTAGTACCTACTATGACTTAGACACACAATGTTTCCCAAAATTCTCATGCATATGGAGATTGAGGAGATCATAAAAATGCTATACTCATCAGTGGATTCATACATTGATGAGCTGAGTAGTTGAGTAGATGTTAGGACATAAGGATTGGTTGGAGATGGGTCATTAGGAGTAAGACTGGAAAAGTGTCCCTAACTTTACCCTTCTTTCTCTCCCTCCTGGGTACCATGGATTAAACACCTTTTCTGCTATACATCTTTATCATAGTTTGGCAAAGATGTGCCATGGCACTCCCAGCTTAGGTTGTGGCTTTCAGGTATTTTATACCACTGATGTGACAGTGACTAAAACTGACTGTTACCGGAGAGGTGTTGTTGCTTTTCTGTACCTAACATTAGAGTTTAGAAGCCCCTGGAGCCTTTTATATGGAAGGAGTTTAGAAAGGTTTGGAGACACCAGCTAGAGGATCCTTACATTTCTGTAAGCCAAGTTTCTTGGGAGATTTTAGGCAGAACTCAGAAGACTAGAATGCAGACTCCAACTGGAAGAGAAAAAGGCCCTACTCAGGAAGTTTCCATTGGAAACACAGACTTAACTGACATTTGGACTAGAGCTCATATATGTTGCAACCTGGAAGAAAATTTATCTTACTTTGCTCCTGTTCTCTGTATACTTGGGACTGGAATTAAAGATAGAAGACAAATTAATCTGGCAGGGGAAATTTCAAGGCATCCAAATATTCAGGCTGTGATGTGAATTCTTCTGGCTGATTTAATCAGATTTATGCTGAGAATCAAGTTGCTGAAAAGGGTACACAAAGAGAAGCCATATAGTTTACAGAAGACAGGAGGAAATGTTCTTTCAAGACATTTCTGGATCAACAAGGCCCAATTCTTTCCAGGTCAAGGAGTACAAAGCTGGAAGGTTTCATCTGTGAAGAGAGCCCTTAGATCCCCTGGTCAAATAGGACCACATAGGGAACTGATTCTACAGGATTCATATCACAGTGTTCAGAACCTCAAAGACTGACACAGTTATGGCCCAAGAGATGATCCACCCAGATGATGGTGCTCAGTAGAATGGGGTCATTGTGGCATTGGGCATGCTTTGATCAAGATTTTACAGGAAGAACTAGCAGGCCAGTGAGAGTGTCTGTGGGAGAGCAGTGCTTGCAGCTTGGAGAGTGAAGCAGAAAGTATGGGCAAAACCCTAGGACACTGGAAATGGGAATGTCTGCTGAGCAAATCTGCAGGCCCTGAGTAGAGTCAGAAAAGGAGGCAGGCCAGGTGGGCTGTATCCAGCAAGCCCACAGCGTAGGCTGGATACAGTGCTTTGGAACTCACTATGGAGCTTAAGACTTAATGTTTACTCTGCTGGTTTTCGGTCTTACTTTGGTGTATTCCTTTTTTGGGGGAATAAAAATATTTACCATGTGTCATTGTATATTGGAAGTTTTTCTTTTTTCCTTTTTAATTTTTTTCCTATTGAGACTTAAATCTAACCATTTCCCTTGAATCTCAGAGAAGACTTGGGCTTGGACTTTAAGACAATGATGAAAATGTCAAGCTGTGAGTGACTTAATGTATTCGGCACAGGGTCTCTCTGTGTGCAGCTTGGGCACATAGTGATCCTTCTGTTTTCACCTTCCCCAGTTCTGGGATTACAGGTGTGCACCACCATGGTCCAGGTGGCCTGCTGAACATGCCCTGGGATGGGGCCATCATGGCATGTGCTGCTGGGATCAAACTCAGACCCATGCATACCTAACCTGGTGCCTAGTCCATCAAGCTATCTCACTGGCCCCATTAGTGACTCTTAGAATATAATAATTGCATTTTGTATAGTGAGGTGCATTTAGAACTTTGGGGAAAGGGACAGAATATTTTCAAAAAGTTCCTCAGGTACAAGGTTCTTTTGATTGTGAAAATAGACTGAATTATGGGAGAAGGTATCTCATTGATCGAATCATTCAGTGATAAGCTTAGTGGTTTAATGTGCTGGTAGAAGCTGGGGCTCGGGGAAGGTGGGACACTGAGTGTGGGACTTCGAAGGCTCACTCGGTGTCCTTGTCCCTGGGTGCTCCCTTTCTTCCCTGCTTCTTGGCTGCCATGAATATAGGCCTTTTCTTCCTCTGTGCCACTCCGCCATCCTGTTTATGTCTTGGAGTCATCTTACCATGGACTAATACTATGAAGCAGTACAATGTAGAACATCTCATCCTTTAAATCACTGATATCACATATTTTGTCTTAATGATAAAAAGTTGTTGAAACCTCTCTTTCCTTTAGATCCACTGCAACCACATTTAGCCTGCTATAAGCCTGCAAAGCTTATGGATACATGTGGTTCTGTGGTGCACAGTCAATGGAAAATAATTCTGAGGCTAGGGACAGGGTGCATAGTGACAGTGAAGTTAGACTTGTAGTTCACTGGCCTCTTCCTATGAGATCTCAAAGAGGACATGTGGCTGTGTCCACTGACAGACATGTCAGCATCCTAAGGCATTTGAGGTGCTCCATGTAGTGCATCTCATCATCTATAGATAATGATTAACTTCTTCTTTTCCTGTCTTTATTCCTTTTATTTCTTTCTTTTATCTAATTGCTGTGGCTAATCTTTCTAGAACTATGTTTAACAGGAGTAGCACAGTGGACATCCTTGACTTGCTCCTTATTTTAGAGTGACAGCTTTCAGTTTTTGGCTATTTATGATGATTTTGAATGCTGGTTTCCCATAAATGACTTTTATCCTGTTGACATAAAGATAATTTACTCTAATGTAGTGTGTGTTGAACCATCACTGCACCCTTCAGAGAAATCTAACTTGGTAATGGTGCACAATTTTTTTCATGATTTACTGAATTTTATTTTCCAGTATCCAATTGAGTATTTTTCCATAGACAGATACATAGTCAACAATCAAAACTCAGTAGCTTTCTTGTACACAAATAAATTCATTGAGGGGTAAATTACACCTTTCATAATAACACTAAAAAATAAAATAGGAAACAATCTAATAAATTCCTAAGCAATTCCTTGCTCTGGGTTAGGAAGAACCAACACAGAGAAAATGGCCACACTTCCAAAATTCTCATACATATTTAATGTGGTCACAATCAAGATCCCAACAGCATATCTCACAGAGAAAATGATCCTAAAATTTATTTACAACCAGGAGAGACCTAGAATAAACAAAACAGTTCTTGGCAACAAAGGCAAGGCTGATGGCATTACAATCTCTTACTTAAAGTTATACTGCAAAGCTACAAACAGTGAAAGAAAAATATAAACAGACCTGAAGATAAATGGAAAAGATGATAATATTCAGAAAAACTCTCAACACTCTCAGCCACACCCTTATCTTGCATAAAGGGGCCAAACATCTTCACCTCTTTAATAAATGGTGCCTAGGAAACTGGCTTCATGATAAGCAGAAGGCTAAAACTAGACCCGAGTCTATCATTGTGCACTAAGCTAAAATTGAAATGGATCAAAGATCTAAAAATTAAAGCAGAAACACTAAATCTGCTGACAGAAATAAAAGATAAAGCTGCTGAAAACATAGATATGGACAAAAACTTTACGAAGTAACTCCCAATAAAAAGAGTCAACAGTTGGGTCTTTCAAGAAATGCAAAGGAGAACAACACCTCCCATACCAGAAAGAAAAGCTATTAGCATGAAATCAGGGCCGGGGAGATGGCTCAGTAGAATAAGTACTTCCCTGGCAAACACAAGGGTCTGAGTTCAATCCCCAGTTCCACCAAAAAAAAAAAAAAAAAAAAAAAAGAAGAGCATAAAATCAAGCAATAACAAATAGTGGCAGGCTTATTGGGGAAAAGGAATGCTTCTCCACTGTTAGTGTGAGTGTAAAATTGCGCAAGAAGTATGGACATGTGGATGATTTGTGGAGATTCCCCAAATATTTATAACTAGAATTGCTTTGGGCAAAACTACTCCCCTTCTTGGTACCTTGCCAAAAGATTTAAATGCATTATGCCACAGCAATAGATGTGGACCCACATTTCTAGCTGCATAGCTTGTAGTAACGAAATCTTGGGAACAGCCCCAATGCCTATCAGCAGATTAATGGACAAAAATGATGCTTGTCTTACATATGATGGAGTACCATAAAGCCTTTAAGGAGGGTAAACTTAAGACATTCATAGGTAAATGGATGCTGCTTGATGCCATACTTTTGAGTACAATGAATTATTCACACATATGAAAATACTCCATTTCCCTAGAGTAAGAAACAAAGTATAAATAAGTCCTAAAATGTATAAGAGATATTTGGAAATAAGAAAATATTTAAATATGAAGGAGAACTAGGGAGAGAGGAGGTATAAAGGAAGAAAGGGAAAAGAAAGAAGAAAAAAGTGAAAGGAAAGCTTCTGTCAATAAGGAAAGGAAGAAGGATTAAGGATAGAGGGGAATGGGAAGAAAAGGAAAAATTAAGGTACATCATGTACAGGTACATATACCGTGTGATAAATATGATCATTATGTATATCTAAAATGTACCTATAAACTTATCAAGTTAAAAGAAGAATTACTTCAAACAAATAGTTTAAGGCCCTGGGCTCTGGATTCTTTCTTCTATACTCTTAGTGGTCCAGGATGCACACAAATCCTAACACTTTCAGGTCTGAATTGGTGTAACAGATGGCCTCTGTCATTGCCCCTATACATAATTTCACAAATAGTCCTTGAGAATTTCCTCTGATAATGTGACTTATTTCTTTATTGAGACTCACTGATTTGCCAATTTTATTTCCCTGCTTGATTTCTGCTGAGACCTATTGTCTTTCTCTTTTCTAAGTTAGGTTTATGCTATTTCTAACACCAATCAGTGGAGTGTCCCTAATTTTCACTTAGAATTCATAATTCAACACCACAACGGGTATTACTTAAGAGGGAGAAATACTGAACAACCAGGAAGATGTTTCTTGTTTGAGGGCCACCTTGAAATGTTTGTGTGACAGAAAGCCTCAGTAGTAAGAACATACGAGTGACGAGATCTACGCCTGACTACGTACCAAGCTCACTCCTTGAGGCCAGGCATGGGGCAGCCCCTGAACTAAGGAAGTGGCACAGGTATTTCATTCCAAATGCACCTTTCATTGGCTAGGCCATACTCACTTTGGCTCCTGGAAGGGACACGTCTTCTAAAACAGAGCATTCTGAGCTCCGAAAGGCTTTGTTTTGTCTATTACATTAACTTTTTCATCATTTTTGTTGTTCTCAGAATACCATACTAAGACAAAAGCATTCAGGGAAATTGGAAGAAATTTTTTTGGCTTAGAATGTGCTATTACAGCATATGAAGCTAAGGCATAGGACATTTACACCCTGCTTAGGTAAAAATAACCATTGTGTTTCCCTTTATCTGGCAGTTTCCCTCATTTATAATATTCCTGTATTCATCATCAGATTTCTGTAGCCTTTTGAATGGCAGCCAATACAATTGGGCCTCAAAGAAAACAGAAAATTAAGCCATAATGTAAGATATTTTTAAAGTTAATTTGGCACCCTGGTTTCACCAAAATCCTATGTGTTTAGGGTTTCCCTCAGCTAAATAATGTATTCCCACAATTTATCAGTCAAGCAAAATTTAAGTAGAAGTGACAAAAACATGTACATGATCTAAGCATAGACATGGAATAACATTTTATAAAGTGTTAAGGAGCATAGAAAAAAGCTGATCTGCGGATTATACTGAAAATGAACAGATCTCTGTACATTCTTCTTTATATTCGTTCAAGCACTGCATGGTCTCTGACCATCTTACAGTACAGGATTTGAGGTCCTTGGCTCCCCTGGCCTCAATAGGGAATGTGAATTTTCTGCATAGAGTATTCAGAGTAATGTCAGTCATTCTGAGGGTGGGAGCAGAGATTTGAATCCCTGAAATGCTGATTTCTGAAGCTGCTTTTTGGTATGGCTCTGTTCCACAAGCTGAACATTTAAGGTTTAACCAAGGGCACTATAAAATTTTTTGGGGAATCATTTAATTTAGGATGATAGTATAATGATTAAATGCATCTGTATCACCTTTTGAATTTAAAATACAACACTATTTTAATTTTACTAAGTATTTTCTGTGTCAACTTCTAACTTCTTAAGTTTTAAATGTAGGACTCTCATTAGGACTGTACTGTAAAATCATCTCTGCCATGTCTTGATAAATTTATTATGGAAACATTAGGTTTTGAAAAGATTATTCTCATCTCTGATGTGTATAATTTGAAATATTTGATTTTTAAAGTGGGTAATGAGAAGATATTATCTTGGATCTTATTGTAATTTACAGTAGCAGTTTTTATTAAAACAAAAGAATATAAATGGGAAATGGAATAAGCGCCACGTATCATAAATGGGACAAGATACAATAAAACTACTTCAGAATACATGGCTTCATTCTTATAAGATAAAGAAAGGTCCTATCTCTTATACCTCTCTAGCTCTTTAAATACAATTGCATATTTAGGCAGAAAAACATTATGTGCACCCAGAGCACTTAAGATTTGTATTGGACATTTATTTATAAATATGTGCAAATGTTTTCTTTATATTTGCTCTTTTTTGGCCAATTACAAACTGATCACTTACAATTGTACTTGAGTGTTTAGTGACCAGAAAATATACAAATGCTGCTACTGCCAAAGAAACTGAAAGTGCACGAGCAGATTGAAGAAAATACTACAGGCAAAAATTAGCCGTCATTAGTTACCCTTGCTAATACTGCAGAAAATTAAAATGCTTGCCTCACTGAGAATTGGAAAACATTTTGGAAGTTTATTTGGAACAATCCAAATAATTTTTTTATGTACATAGTTTTCAGTTATGAAAACATTTTCTTGTATTTCACATATTTTAGTGTTCATTGGTACTAATTACAACTTTACTTTTTATTTTAGGAGCATTTAAAATCTTAGATAATGGCAAAAGTTTTAAGTCATAAATTTAGAATTTATTATTAGTTCCATATCCTTGAATTCTTTGCTAATGCAATAAAAGTCACATACTGATATTCTATGATTTTACAATTATTTCCTATGAAAATATATACTAAATATATTTCCTTTGAATATATTCATCATGATATTCTTAATAAATGTTTTCTGCACAGACTGTCTGAGCTTAGAATTACAATTTAAGATATGTTTGGGATTTAAGATTCTTTTGTGAATTATCTGAAAAAGTTAAATAGTTCTTATTCTCACATTTGTCTTTATATTTATTTGATCATTACATGGTCTGTGACTGCCTTGGGAGACTATGATAAATATATAGTGTTCACAATACCATACACATCATCTAGATTTTCTTTTAATTTATCATTTTAGTAATTGTGAAGAATCTAGAATGAAAGAAGATATATTAAATGATAAGGGAGATGCAGTACATCAATAATCACAATATTGAGCAGAATGTTCTAAAATTTCTAATAAAAATAAATACATGAGCTCTACATTGAAGAATAAATATTTTACAAAGCTGAGAAAGATTCTTTTGAATTTTTGTCATATATGGCATATCCAAGTTCATTTTTCTTTCTATTACACAGAGAAAAAGAGAGAAGGAGTTGGAGTCGATCAGAGACAGGAAGAGAGGTACAGGGTTGTGGAGTGAAATAAGTGTGTGTGTGTGTGTGTGTGTGTGTGTGTGTTCTGAAGGAGGATGATCATCCACTTCTCCTATATATTGTTGGTTTCTTTTGTGCCCTAATGACTATATACTAATATTTCTATTTTCAGTTTTCATGCTTACAGATGACCTTACTGTCAATATCTCTGTCAAGTACATTTGCCTAACACCTGTTACAAAATGCTACAGGGTTCCATGCACATGTGATACCATATTGGAATGATCCAGTTCATTTGCCATAATGCAAATAGGTAGAGTACATGTTGCCTAACATATTTAAGCAGCATTATATTTTGATCAAGGGAGACTTTAGGATGATTTTTGTATCACGGATTGTACAGAGATTTTTTTGTAATGCTTTTTGTTAAAATCAAGCAACCAAATAGTTTCCATGCAAAATCATTTCTCTTCTTGGTTAAAGACAATTAGGAGACATATGATAAAATACATAGAGAAATTTTTCAAAGCACATTCATATATATATATATATATATATATATATATTAGTAGGCATATTGTTATTAAAGTGTATGAATGTTTAGTTGAATATTTCAACTTTTCTAAAAAGTTTTTGTTTTCTTAAATAAATTAAAATGAATAGCTAGGAAACATTCTGTTGGAATTTTCAATTTTGAAAACATTCTGTATTTGAGTAACCATGCAACATTAATGAGTATGATATTGTAAACTCTTCTGTCTGTATTTCTAATAGCCAATAAGAGACAACATCTATATTAATAAAAAGTAGGAAAAATGTTAAGATTAAGTAACAGATCTAATTTGTTGAACAAAAAAGTTTTCTTCGAACCTACTATGTGCATTATATTTTTATATGGCTTGTTGATAGTGATTGTAAAAGGTCCCTTTTCTATATTCAAAGAATTTTAATTATACAAGTATGTACACACAATACCATAGATATCATCTAGATTTTCTTTTAATTTAAGCATAAGACAACAGAAGGAAGACACAAGTACTTGGGAAATAAAAAGCTAAAAACAGAAAACCAACAAATAAAACTGCCGAATTATTGTTACTTTTTTCTTTCTTTTCCTGACTGTAATTGCTGAATGTTTTTCCTTTAAAGTAGTGTGAATGCACTTCGCAGGTGAGATGTCTAGAGTCCAATGATGGGGATCGGAAACGGACTGTGTCAGACCCTGCAAGCCGTGCTGGCAGGCACATGAACACCTCCAACACGAGCCACTGAGGACACTCGCACTTCGTGAGCTACAGTGAAGATAATAGTCATCACCTTCATTCAGGCCCCACAACAAATACATGAACTGAGATAGAGTTATATGTTTCTCAACTGCAAAGCCTTGATTTTCATTACTTCTGTGTAAAATAGTGATTTTTGTATTCTTTTAGGGTACTGTGTTTTATTTTGGATAAATAGTAGATTTTATTTCATTTTTCTTTGTGAAATAGTTTGGTTTTTAATTTGTGTTCTTAAACATGCACTTTCAGTTCATTATATGTTACTTTCAATTGATCATGGAAAAGCAAAAGGATAATTGAATATATGTACATATACATATATATATATATACACACTTTTGTGACATATTGCTTAAATGATAGATTTCTGACATCAAAATCTTTATTTTTCTTAGCTTGCATAAATTAACCCAAAAGGAACATCAGTATGTTTTCTATATAATTTCATTTAAATAAATGTATCTTGCCATCAAATAATTTTCAGAAAAAGTAAACAATGTTGGCAGCAAAGCACAGCCACACTGTAATGTGACATGTCCCCATAGCGTGGTTAACCTTACTTCTGTAGCCTTTAAGACTTAGCAAAATTGCGGCATAAATATAATGCACATCAAATAACAAATTGAGTAGGAAAGAACATAAATAATATTGGATTCATAAGCTGCACTGCTATAGTTGTTTATACACAGGGCTTAGGTTTGATTAGGTGGCACAGGATAATGCAAATGGCATAACAAATCTCTATTAATTGGGAAAGATTTCCCAAAGGAAGCAGATTTCAAATTCTCTTCTACAAGAGTTGAATCAAATAAAATCTCAAAGAATGGATTGTGACACACATGATACCTTGTTTCAATAAAAGGAAGGAAAGATTCGGGGTACTGGAAAGGAAATATAATTTGGAAGTTTACTGGGAGACCCAGAAGTCTTGAAAAAACTAATTACATACATACTGTGGCCACTGATAGCCTATTTCATTCTTTGGAAAACTGAGTGACTTCTGTAATAGCAACATTATTGAAAGGAAAGAAATCTGATATGGAAAGATCAATTAGATTATGATAAAGTGGTCAAGGGTTGAGATAATGATCATGTTGATGATTATACACACACACACACACATATACATATATGTGTGTGTGTGTGTTAATTATATAGGTAGTATATCTCAATTTATATATTTCTTTTACTTATTTTTTTGCTTTAACTTTCACAAACTCCTCTGCTTAGTACAATTAGAAGCTCTTTTGAAGGATAAAATAAATAATAACATATGAAATAAAGAAAAGAGAAGGAAACTGAATCCAGTTTTCTGATACCTAATTCTATCCTATTCTACAAAGAAAGTAGAAATGACTTATGCTGAGGTAGCTGCATAAGATGGCTTTTTTTTTTTTTTTTTTTTTTTTTTTTTTTTTTTTTTTTTTTTTTTTTTTTTTTTTTTTTTTTTTTTTTTTTTTTTTTTTTTTTTTTTTTTTTTTTTTTTTTTTTTTTTTTTTTTTTTTTTTTTTTTTTTTTGGCAGAACTGGGGATTGAACTCAGGCCCTTGTGCTTGCCAGGGAAGCACTTATTCTACTGAGCCATCTCCCTGGCCCCATGAGATGGCTTTTCAAAGTTTGGTTATCCATTTATTTCAGGATAATATGATTACCATGCAGAGAAGACCTTTCTGACTTTCAGGCAATTTGATATATTGAAGTTTCTGTTTGGAAATTTGACCAGAGTAAAGCAAGGCATACCTTAATTACTCTGTTTTAGAAAACAAAACTGGAAATTATCAAATTATTCATTACATGAAGTTGACTATAATTATGGAGGTAAGGTATATGAAAAACTTGTACATTCTATGGAATTCATAAACAAAATTTTCTTGAACTCAGAACGTCTTATAAAATTTTTTGCCCAACAGAAACTTTAAGTAAGAGAAGACTGTTTCTAAGATCATAGACACAAACAAAAGACTGTACTTGGAGATTTTAGTTCAGCAGAGTTAAGAAAATATTCATGGTTTCTGAACTGCAAATATGTGACCATTTTAAGTAAAAGTATTTGCTGAATTATAGCTAAATACATGATAATGTGAAATGGCCTAAAAGTAGTTTCACTAAATATGAATAAAGGGGATAATGGTTGAAAATGTTATTCTTACAGTTTTACTTGTTTATGTTTTTGCTGCTGTTTTTACTAGGAATTTAACTCAGGACCTTGTGTTTTCCAGACAGTAACTGCACCATTAAGCTACATATCCAGTCCCAGAATCTGACAGTTGTTATCCAGAACCCTTCTTTTGTTTTAGTTTATGATTTTCACCATCACAAATAACTATGCCTTTAAATCCTATGCATTCAAGAGAAAGACATTCTCTTTGACAAGGATGGCTATATAGGGAGACTTTTGATCTGCTCTGAATGTGAGCTATGTATACCAGCCTTGAAATACTTGGTGCAACGAGAGCAGCACATATTTTGTTGGTTCATTGTAACCTTACATTGCTTCATGCCACCCTTTCTTTTGATTATTAAACCATTAAAAATAGTGTACAAGTACCAAATTAAAAGAAGTTGACTTGAATTCACAGTACATATAAACTCTTTTTGTTCCAGATATAATCCATTCAAATGGATAAGAATCAAATTTAACTTGATAATTGGTAGAGAAAGTGCATATTTAGGGCTATCTCCCATTACTCAGACCTTTCATTCAGTAAATATCATCTGCACAATCTGGCACATTTTGTGCACTATGATGCCCAAAGGAGAAAAATCCTCTGACTCAACCACACAGTTACTGAATAGTATTATGGCAAGTAACTGGTTTAGCATGTATTTTCACCTTCACAGCCCCAAAACAAAGGCTCTTGTTAAGAAAATAAATAAATGAATTATTCACAAAATGAACAAAACAGCTTGCAAAAGTACTTATTCTAAACCCAGACTGGAATAGAGTGCATTGTTCATCATAAAAGTCCATTGTTCTGACTAATATGTCCAGTTGTATGAACTTAAGGATATTTGTGCTCACAATCTCAGCTCTTCTGTTGCCCACTATGAATTTATTGCTATATAATCTTTTAGATGATTTTTTACTTATGAGGTGATCAGTTAATAATTGAGATTTGTTTTCACTGGATCTTAAAAACCATCTTTTACCATATCTAGTAGAAATGGAAAGATAAGGAAATAGAATGAAACTTATTTTTAAAAACTAGAGAAAAAAGAAAATGATATAACTGATAAGGTTTGAAAAATTCTAGAACATCCACCAAAACGATACTGTTCAAACATATTTCCACAGTGACTCTGAGAGGCTTGCATGTTCTTATATATAATCAACATTTTCATTTCATACAAATGATGAGCTATGGATAATTTTTTCAAGCTGGTTTTTGTCCTGAACATTTAGCAAAACCTGATCACAAATAACGTCTTGAAGAGAGTATTTTTTTTCCTATTGGTGATTTAGATTGGGTCTGAGGAAACAAAGGGTAATTTATAACTTGAATTTAGTAAAAGTATGTGAATTGAATATGCTAAAATTCAATAATAGCACAGTGATGCTCAACTTCAGCTGTTTCTGCCTTTGTGAATAGTGATTTAAAAAAGGCAAATTTGCTTATATCTTCCTGGTTGACACCGAGGTCATTGCTTTATGGGCTTGCTTTCATTTGCTCATCCATAGTAATTTCTGTTTTTGGCTACTCTTGCAAGAAATGATACACCCTGGATCAAAATAGATATTCACATACTGCAATTGGAGCACCAAGGCAAAAGTACAAAGAGAAAAAGAAAAGGAAGAATATGGATGATTTTATCCTAAAACATAACCAATAACATGGTATTAAAAATGGAGAAAACATTGCATATCCCATGCTTTGTTACCACATAAAATGCCTTCAGAATGGTTGTTCTCTGACATGAGGTCTTTATAAAAGATGTAACTTATTGCTCTACCTGTAACTGAAATAAATACTAAATCATTAAAGAAAAAGTCGAGCAGCTCCTTCAGAGTAAATCTTCCCCAACTTGCTGCAGTGCGAATCGTAAGCATGTTCCTACAGTAAGTTAGCCTGGAGCTAAGTTAAGCAGGCAGATTAGGGCTGTAATATAGTATCAGGACTCATAAATCAAGTGTGCTTGCAGACTTCCTTTCACTTACTGCTCCTTCTTACAGTTCAGACAAGTCATAATTACACATCAGTAGGCATTGTGAACAGAGGAATGAACTACAACATAACGCACAATAAACCCTGTCATATAAAAGCAAACTGGATAAAATAACAGAGGCAATACTCCATTTTACAACTTCACACTAAAGAATTACACCATGCCATTGTGTATTATTCTGATCAATCATGAATCCATCCACAATTGACAGCTCAGTGGGCTAAATTTTACCACTGAAGAATAGTTTCCAGTTTTATTATTTCCTTGTTTGATTATACACATTAAGCACAAGACTGTGTGTGATTTTGAAAAGCCACAGGTACATAATATAACACTGTCCTGCATACATTGCAATTAAATAAATTCTGCTAATGCTCTTTTAAAGCTTTCTTTTATTAGACATGCTTAAAATAATTCATGTTGGATGAACTATAAGTGGTTCTTTATTCATGTTTTATTAGTATTACAATTTTGAGTAATTATTCAGGTATTCTTGTTACCTTAGACCAAAGAGATGTTGACTCTGAAGTCTTTTCTGTTATTTTCAGGCTTAGATGATATTACCACTAAGCTCAAAGGAGCATCCTTTATCACTAGGTTGGAGCTGAACATTGAAAATGGGATTTAATGAAACATGAGCAAATATTGGTTGTTTCAATTCTAATAAAACATTTAAAAGAACTAATAAATGTTAGGTAATTGTTGAATGCTAATCTAAAATTGCTACTACTGGTTTTATTTTATAGTTGGAACTCAGCAGGTGTTGGGGGATAAATTTTTCACATTATTCATCAAATATTATTTTGAGAGGCATAGAGGTGTTTTACCTACTCTGCATTCATAAAAATTTAATTATGGTTAATATACTAGCTATGACAGAAATTAATTTTAGAGCTAGAGAGTAAATTATAGGATAAAATGGTATTTCCTTTCAGATGTGACTGAGTTCACATTTTAACTATTATTCACATATATAGCCACATGTCTATATATTCATACAAATATTTTCCTATCTATTTATATAAAGCCTCAATAAAGGAGACTTTACTGAGAAACAAGGACCTGACATAATTACTTTCAGTTACTGATGGTTCTCATTTTTTCTCTCTATTACATATTGTTTGTTGATATTAGGATTTTGAAAGAAATGAAGGAATGGACGATTGGGAAAAAGTTTAGAAGGCTGAAGGGAGTTGGTGTGACTGCAGCAGATTTTAGGCAAGCAACAGCGATCTTGGAAGCAAAAGCTTGAGTTAGCCCACACCACCAAGCCCTTCATGACCGGTGCTGCGCTTCTGGTGAGCATCCACAGGGCTTAATCTAGGGTTGGGTCATAGGTTCATTTTGTCAGGAAAAAAAAAAATGCCTCTTAAGCTTCTGGTTCTCTAACAGGGTGAGCTGACCTCTAATGTAACAACTCACACGGTCCATGTCAATTATCCCTGAACTGGTGATCCTGTCTCATTTGATGTCAAGAACTGTGTCTCATGCCACATTCTATGCTCACAATTCAAGGACAGAGTTTACCGGCAAAGAGTTGAAGTTCAAATATCTATTGTTTAGAATGGATGAAATATTAAAGGGATTAATATTTCTTAATGCTATAGTATGCATTATAAATTAGATATCACTTAAGCATCAAAATTTAGGTACACAAATTACCATTTTTAGTCCAATTCCTTATGTGTTGAAATTGCTTAAGCTCACACAGATAATTAATAGAGGGTCCAGTATATAGACGTGGACCATCCAGTTTCAGAGGCCTTGTTAGCAGCTATGCCCCACTCATTATTATGTTGATTCAATACCTTAATTTTTCAGAAGTCTGTTCCATCCATAAGTAGGTTCCTGTTTCAATGACTGACTTCCAAGATAATGATGAGATATTCCCCAGCCTGGACAGGGTAGAATATTACAAACACAAGCAAAGAGAACCTCTCCTGGAGGGACTTTATCCCGACTGATCTGTTGGATTTTTTCATTGTTCACATTTTCTTTCCTGACATGGAAGATGTTGATATATGGGTTTGCTTCCATTTATTTATGGTAGTTTCTTTGTTTTTGTTGTGTTTTTTTTCTAAACCTTCTTAAAATCATAGTTACATTTTCAAAATGCTAGTAATTGTCTGCTCTTAGAGCACAGAAGCCTGGGAGCTATTGAGCTGCATGGTTGGACACCATAGTAATTTTTGGTAGTGATGAGAGAAAATACTTTTCTGTATTCCAGCTTGTTTTCTTAAAAATATGAACACTCTTGTGTCTTTTCTATTTTCTTTCTCATCCCACAAAACTTATATTGAATTAATAAGTTTCACCACTATTAGTCAAATATTATAGATAATTGAAAAATAAGGAATTTGGAACTGTATAAAAATATAATAATTTATTGACCACATATTTGATAGCCTTTCTCTTGGGTTGTTATTGTTAAAATGGGACTTTATGGGAGCTAGGCAAGCCTGTAGAAGGGAACAGATGCGAGAGAGTTGTATGATTTCAGATAATTCAAGTAATGTTTTTGTCCTAAAATGACTCAGTGCAATGAAATTTCACTTTAGCAAATGATTTTCAAAATTATTTTCCTTTACATAAATTTTTATATCAGCTTAGAGAAAATACTTGCAAGAAATGGGTAAATTATCTAATACAGTAATTTTCTTACATTAATATTTCTTTGCATTAATATTTTTAAATATTAATGAGAATTAAGAGGAGGAACAAGAAAATTTTTCATGTTTTCTAAACATGAAATAATTGAGATATGCTTTTATATCTACATATTGCTGCCCATACTAAATTTATTAGAAATTACACCTATCATTAAGATCAGAGCTGGAGTTTGAATTGTACGTTTTCTGTGATAAAGTACAAGTCAATTCAATAATTTATGAACTACATCTTAAAACTGACAACCGATCAGACACCTCTCAATAAGAAAAGATATTATGAAGTTTTAAAATGTCTCAAATGCAGAAAGTGAGTATAAAAAAGATAAGTAGTTCTGTCAAGCTGATAAATGAAAGAGAGTAATTTTGTCTTTAACCAGAAATGTTGCTAGCATAAGGAAAAATTATTAGGAAAGTATTGTATAAGACATCTGTTAACTTGGTCAGCCAAATTAGAAAAAAAAATTCTATAAAATTTCTATACAGTCATCACTTTCCAATAGATATCTGTCTGGACTGCAAAACTATATACAATACAGTTGAACTTCAACTGTATGAAAAAGACATTTTGGCAATAGAAAATATTGGTTAGAAAATATGGATGCTGAAATAATAAGTAATTCACAGTTGATTTGCAGTTTGGAGATTCTATAAGTATAAGCAGCCGCAGGGTTAAAAAGGCTTTTTCCTCCTCATTTATTTTCTTAGAAAGTGTTATTATCCAGCTTGTTTAAATAGCAACTATGCAAATTTTTCAAGCTTTATAAATGTTTCACCAAAGAATTCTCAACCAATCAATTAATTCTATTTATTTTTTCCTGATTGTCAGCAGATGAGTATCTAGTGAGAATGGTTTTCATTTTTCTAAGTTTGTAAAGAACTGTAAATCTCTTTTCTTAGAAGTCTTTGAAAGTAGGAAAATAGTTCATCATATGAACAGAATTGCTTCAGCTTGACTCTCAAAAATTAACTCTTCCTTTTTCTTCCTAGTTCCTTCTTCTTAATAGCTGGATTCTAGATGATAAAAACTGTAGGATAACAGCTTTGGCATAAAATATGTTATAAGAATTGCATAACATTTATTAAGGCTATGTAGAAGGTACTTGCATTTTTAGTCATCTTTAATAGTATCCAAGTTCACTTCTATAAATTCCTTGGTTGCAAGAAACAGGAATAAAATCTTTGAAACATAGAAGCTCAGCTGTAGAAAGAACCTACATATGACATGTACAGCTATGAGCCTGAATAGGTCTTCAAAGGATTTACTATAGGTAAAAAATAAATAAAAACAACAAAAAATCCCTTGGCATATATCATGAGATTAGAAGAGGAAGAAAAACTGGTAAAAGAACCTAAGAAGAGTGATATAAGGAAAAAAGAAATCAAAGCCTTATAGCACTCTGGAATCCAAGTGAAGAAGTGGTTCCTGTATAAAGTTTGAAACTCCCATGAAGCTCAGTTACTGCTTCTAGCGGAGAGATAACAAGTAACTTCAAGGCATGTAACATCAAAAATGCTTGTGATAAAACATGTTATTGCAGTGAAGTATAAAAAATGGGAAATGAGAAAAACTGATGATAGCAATCTTGACAAATCCTTATGAGGACTGATAGGGCAATAACTGGAAACTAAGAGGCAAAAGAGGGAGGGAGCTAATTTTACAGTATACAATTATAGATCTAAAACATCATTGGAGAATTGGCCCTCTGGTCTAACTGGCATAAACCCTCGCTCAATACATGCCAAAGGACTGTTGGTTTTTTGTTGTTACTGTTGTTGTTTGTTTGTTTTGTTCTATAGACATTTCCTTGAATATCTATTCAGACTCACAGCTTTACATGCATCTGTAGATTGATGACTCTCAAGTGTTCCTTCTATGGCTGAGATTCCGTGTATCAAAATTTTTATTCCTGTTTCTTGCAACCAAGGAATAGAAGTGAACTTGGGCACAACTGAAGATAACTGAATACACAAGTACCTTCTGGTTTAGTAACCATGAGTAAACCTTCTTTCTTGCAGGTACGATCACTATGGTGTTATAAACTCATTCAGGGGATTTGTGATTTTCCTCAAGATTGTTTTTGAATCTTGATTCTTTCTAGGGCCTTTGTGTGGCTATGTTTTGCAAGCCTGATGTTTCCTTTACTAGGTACGGTGCTCATACCACTGTGTCTCAGTTCTCCCTCATAAAAAGTGGTGGTGATGATTTCTCATTTGCATACAGATATTGGAGAATAAAAGTAAGGAAATGGATACAAATATTTCTAAAAGTGCTAGATATATGTTTGTCATTATTTATTGTCTGTAATATTCTTTTGGTTGTAAGAAATGGAATGTGAGGCATGCTCTGGCTTCAGTTACTTAATAAATAAACACTAATTTAATAGACAAACTAAATATTTATGTCAAATATTCTACTTTTGTCCCAAAAATGCACTCAGAGGGGAAATGAATAACTTTCAGCTTTGGCTTCGGAATAACTATGAAAAAATCTGGCAATAGCACTAATGATTGGAATGTTCCCACAGTATCAGTCACAGTTGTTTTTTTTTTTTTTAATGGTATACAAAACAGTAAGTGAGCAACACACAAAGGAGTTTTCTCAAATAAGGGAATGCTTTGGCTTTCAAAGAAACTAGGTTACAATGTACAAGTTAAATATTTAAGCAGAAACTAAATCAGGAAAAGAATCAGGGAAGGGAGGAGTAGAGAGGGTCAATAGATGTTTTCAAAAGCTTGGAGGCATAAGAAACAAAGGAGCTAAATGATCCAGGCGAATTCATTCAGTGTTCTAAGCCTCAAGGACTGCAATCTATGCTCTACAGCAACCTGAAAAGCAGCAAGTTGACCTGTGTGACTCCTATCCTTGGACTTAGCATTAGAGTGATATAGGTGGTGATTGCATGTGTGTATAGAAAGAGGTAGGACCAGCCACAGCTTTAAACCTATAGTCCAGTTGTCTGAGGACTTCTCACTATGGCTGATACATATTTGATGGAAGTCTTTGACTGTGCAAATATGTGTTGTATTTTCAATTTGAATTCTTATTTTGGATTTCTATTATTTAGCACTACCTGTGTGCAATGCATATAGAACACACTCACTTATGGGGCTGGGTATCAACACCTACCTTGTCTGCTGCACATCTTAGTCCCTTTCTTCTCCCTGCCTTTTTGTCTCCTTCTATCCCCAGAGTTTTCTCTTCTCCAAAGTCTACCTATCTACTGCTTAGTGTCAGTCTATTAATTAGGCTTTGATATGCATATATATATAAAACTAGTGAAGAGATAAACTTACAAAGAACAAACAATTCTTTTATTTCCTAAATTGAATAGTTTTATTTTGATGTGAAATGACTAGCACATGAAATCTTTAATGCAATTAATTCTCATTAAACAGTAATGTTTTGAGCATGCCTTAATAGAAAATACTGTTTCACATCATATGAACAATTTTTTTTAATTTATTAATTTCCATATGTGAACTCTTCAGAAAAATTGTACGTATTTTATTTATGGAGAGAAGAAACTGTAAGCAGAAATGAATTTGAGTTATAAAATTTAGAAGTTTTGCTTTGTTCCTCTCAAGTGTTTGTAGCTCTACAATACAGGTGAGACTCCTTCAACATAAAGTTTACTAACTAACGCTATGTGCCAGGGAGGGTTGGTGGTTATGACACAGTTGGTCACCCACAGAGTTTGAAGAAAGTTGAATTGAGTTCCACAGTTGTAAGACTGAGACATTTCAATTTTTCTAAGTACTTGTTTAAATTCATGATAAGAAAAGAAAGAATGTATATAGACTTAAAATACTGAACACGCAATGTTGGGCCACAAGTAAAGGAGCTTCCGAGTAGCTGACTGTGTAATGAGGCGTCTACTTCTCTGATCCCAGAGATCTCCCTCATTCCCTATGTGACTTATAACATGCTGAATTCACTCCTTTAAGTATCTGATGAGCAACCATTAGCACCCACCTTTGAAGCTCTGCTGTTAATGAGGTCCTGGCCCCCTTTAACAAAACTCTTCTTTAAATTCCTTGCTGCTGTGTGCAAACTTCTATTATATAATGAGAGGTCAGCGCAGCTGCAGAGAAAAGAGCCAAGTTTTGTGTCACATGTAATTGACACCCCCGAGAGAGTAAGTAACACAGAATTTTAATCATATAAACAGAATTATTCCTTAAGCAGAAATAAGGAGGCTAATCTAGATTATTTAATGAAAGGCTATTTGTATTTATTAAAACAAAATCAAACTTGAAATTAGATCAGCATTTGGTAGTTAGAAAAAAAAAGATCATTTAGATATAAAAAATGTGATCCTACTAGATATGGTGAAGTATAAACAAACAAAATAGTAAAATGAAATTTTAAAACACCACCTCAAAATCTAGACAGAATGGCTTCAAATAAATAGCATACATTTAAGACTTGCCATGATTATTTCTAAATAAAATAAATCGGATTTTTGAAAGAATAAAATGATTACATGTTATTTTGATCCCATTTGAACCAGATTTCTTGGATTAAATTGCTATTTAAGTTGAATTTGATAAAGGTAAAATCCATAAATGCACACAGAACATATTCATAATAATATTGCACCTTGCGGAAAAAGTAGATGAAGTAGATAATATTATGTTTTTTTATTGGACCAATAAATAAAAGGCAATTCTCAAGCCCCAAAGTCTCAAGTACATTTTCGCTTTAAATGAACATGCTCATGAAACATTTTATTGCAACCTTTCTTATGGGAATACATAGGTAAATGGCTGCAAGAATGGGAAAGTGATTTGTAAATTGTAAAGCTCTATTTAGAAATTCTTTATATTTTTCACATACAACTGGACTCTGTTATGACTTCTATCTGCCAAGATTAACATCTGTCTTACAGAATTAAAATAAACTGTGAGAAAAAATAGCAGTAAATATTCCGTCACAGAGAGAAAATGATTGAACCACCAAATGACAAAATTGTTGATTTAGTAGTAATATTAATAAACATAATTATATACTCATAATGGCAATTTCCATAATTGCTACACAGTTGTATTTTCAACTATGTGATTATAATACTAATAGTTAACTTTTATTGCATATTTTCTAAGTGCTAATAGGGATTATATGTGTATTAACTAATTTAATCCTCACATTAACTCTAGAAGTTTGGAATTACAGAATCAGAATATTTTCCCCATAATGTCCAGGACAGCATAGCTGCAGATTTTGGATTATTTTTTAGATATTGGATTGTTTGTATTTAAAGAATGATATATTCTGGGACTAGGACCCAAATCTGAACATACATTCATTTAAGATTTAAATGGACCTTTTACACATAGCCATAGCTAATGTGTGATTTTTTTTTTTTATTTTTTCATGCAAAAAATTTTGCCCTGTGTAATTTTTTACTTCTCCTAACCTCATAGCACTCTCAAAATTTCGGGTAGACATTTCAAAGTTCCGTCTCCAGGTTAGAAATGATTTATATTACTAAAAATAGGAGAAAACTGAGGCAAGAATGGCAGTTTTTGAGAAGACACAGTTAGGAGACATGGTTAAGATTTGAATCTAGCTCATCTGAATCTAGAATTTGATAAAATGAAAAATCTCAGGGGAGAAGAAAGTGAATTATGTGTATGAATCCATGCTCTATTCACGGTGCTAACTTTGGCTAACTCATCTGCACCACAGTTCACTATTATGGAGAATAAAAGTTACTTAATGGGTTTGCAATAAATATTAAGTTGATATTTATTAAAAATGTGAGCATCAAGGTGCTCAAGAAGAAGGATCTTTGGGGAAGTATTTAAGAAGAGATTAACAGATGCCATTACTATTATGTCTTACAATAAACTGTAATTTGTTGGGATACTGACACAGTGATATACAAACAGTAAAGTTCATTTACTTCTTCAAAACAGGTAAGAGGATACTAAATGCTCTTCCTGTGAGATTTTGTTTTTATTTCTAAAAGAATAAAATAGTTACAACAGAGTCTAAGGAAATCTTGGGTATGCATATTTTGGTAGTTGATTGAAACAGGCCTACTTATCTTTGAGAAAACAGTACTCTAAACTCAGCTTTTTTAGAGAAACTGCTTTTGAAAGATCATATTTTTAATAAATATTTTATTTGTGTATTTATTTATTTTAAGGGAGGGTCTGTAGGATGTTCAGGGTCTCACTATTAGATCAGACTCATAGTTATCTGCCTGTTTACAGCCTCCAAAGAGCTGGGATTATAGGTGTGTGCCACCATGCCCAGTCTCAATTGCAGTCTCAGTGTGCCCCGGAGGCAAGGCTGACACACAGGCCTGGGGATTGAACCCTGGCTCCTGTGCCTGCTTGCAGGCACTTCAATTCCCTGAGCTATTTGGCTGGTCCTAATAAGTATTTTATAGTCATTTTTGCAATTTTTTAAAATGAATTTAGGGTAGGATTTATAGGGTCTTGCTGTGCAGAGTGGACTCCAAGGGAGTCCTGTTTTCAGCCTCCCAAGTGCTGAAACTTCAGGTGCCTGGGGGGTGGGGCCAGCCAGCTGGCTGGAGATCAAACCCTTGGCCCTTGCATCTGCCTAAGCAGGTGCTTTAATCCACTGAGCTAACTGGCTAATCCTGTTTTTACAATCTAAAATATGTAACATAACTAAATTGATATTTTGTGAATACAAATTAATAATGAAAACTGTGATATAAAACTTGTACAATTGTATATGGTAGCACTAATTTGACAAATTTGTCCCATACCACAAAAATGTCAGGTCAGCAGGATGTGAGTGGCAGTGTGGTATACTGATGTTATGGTTTTTGTCAAGTTGTGACAACAAAGCCTCATGAGTTATGGGCTGAACTACTAGAATTTGCGATTAATTCATAATCCAAATTGGGATTATGGGTGTGAGTGCTGCTGGGATTATGGATGGGAATGCTACACCTGCCCAGGTCAGATAGCCTGAAGCCAATATAAGAGAGGGAAAGAGGTTTGCTGCTGCTGCTACCCTTCTCTTTATGCTCTTGATATTGCAGTTTTCCACCACCATGAACTGTTGCCCTCTGTCATGTGCCACTCTGTGTTGGAGCCAGCTTAGCATGGACTGAAACCCCCACCAACTGTGAGTTAAAACAGAAACAAAAACAAAAAATAAAAAACCTTTCCTTTCTTAATTTTAGGTGTCAGGCATTTTATTCCAGCAATCAAAGAAAAGTAACCAGGATAGTGAGTTTAGAAGAATCTCCTAACAATCATAGAGTAGGGCAAATTTCCCTTGTCCTTCTACAGAAATTAGGGGGCTGTTGAGAAGTTTTGTGAGTTATATTCCAGGACACCCACCATTTATCAAAGATGGAATGTACATGGATTTGCAGCATGTATCTAGTGGTTAAGGACAAAGTAAACACTAAGTAAGAACCAGAGTGCTAGTGAAGGGAGTGGAACTTGAAGAAAATCAGCAGAAAACTGATGTCTCAGACAGATCAAGGGTCGCCCTCCCTCTGAGGTCATTTAAACAATGGATGCTACAGGAAAGGGCGAGACATAGTATGACTTGGATGAGATCACACATGGAGACAACATTGAGTTTGTCAGAAATTGAGCATTTTAACTGCTCACTTAGAAAACTTCATAGAATCTTAAAAGTTATATTTTTTAAGAATAAAAAATGATAAAAACATTAGAAATGATACAAAAATCTCATTAAATAAAATAATAGGAATTCAACAATGCATAATATTAGCTTCAAATTAGTTGTTTAGGTTGCCAGATATAAACCTGCAAAATTGGTTTTAAAAGTTGTAGGAAATGAAAAAAAATACTTTTAAAGCTATACTCTTGACAGACCTGAAAAAAGATTTCTTCGAAATTACACATACAACAGTGTCCTAAGAAAATCTGAGTAAGTCACTGGGGATTATTGGCTGTAGAGATATTTTATATATAACATATTATGAAAGAAGTTTGTAGAAACATAATTCATATATACCAAGTAAGAAAAAAATGAAATCCAATAATACCAGTGTGTGTATATATATTTTCATATATACATATATATATATATAGAGAGAGAGAGAGAGAGAGACAGAGACAGAGAGACAGAGAGAGAAACAGAGAAAGAGAGAATGTAAGTGTGATCAAAGGTGCAAGATGCCTGTGAGAAAACTGTTGCATGTTCATTGAGAAATTTTAAATTAAATAAATGGAATGACCACAATATTAAACTTTCTTAATTTAATACATTTTTATTCAAATTAAAAATAGTTTTGACCATACAGGAAAATGACCTAAATTGTATTTTCAATAAACAGGTAATAAGAAAAATGAAAATATGAAGATTAAAAATAATAAATAGGGAGAACTCGTTACAAATTATTACAATACATATTAAATTGCGGAATATTTACCTATGTGGAAGAAGTGGTTCCAAAGTGGTACTAATGGATGCTGATGGAGTAGAGAAGAATGTGGAGAAACAAGCACTTCCTCATGTGCACACACCCATTCTATATATATATATGTGTCTCAGTTACTTTTCTTTCATTGTTGGGACAAAATACATGACCCTCAAAATTAAACAAGCTTTATGTAGCTCACAGTTTGTAGAAGTTTCATTCCGTGCTTGACTGGCTCCGAGGCAGAGTGGCGTTTGGCAGAGGGCAGCAGTTCACGGCTATGGAAAACAGCCAGACAGCAAGAGTGAAAAGGGCGCGGCGGCGGCAGCAGCAAGCCCCATTCTTTGCTCCATGTTCCTTTTTGGACTATCTGCCCAGGGCAGGTATAACACTCACACTTGTAATCCCAGCACTGAATCATGAATTAACCACAAACTCTAACAGCTGTCCCATGACTGCATAAGGCTTTGGGGGAACAGCTAGAACAGACCATAAGGGTATATAATATATCTCTAGGCTGATAGGTAACAATATAATTTCAAATTAGTAGGATAGTAAGTGGTAGTGAGACAATGATTAACTGTTGGAAATAAAATGAATTATGAATTTATTGGTCACATAGCAATATATATATATTTTTTTTTTTTGGCAGAACCAGGTATTGAACTCAGGCCCTTGTGCTCGTCAGGGAAGTGCTTACTCCACTGAGCCATCTGCCTGGCCCCATCAATAACTTTTATTTTGATATGAAAGTCTAAAGCTAAAAACCATTGGCCAGATGAAGCAAGCACACAAATTGATGTTTTTAAAATCATAAGTATAAAGATTGTTTTATAGCATGATGCCACGAATAAGTGAATCAATATATGTGGTCACATGTAATTTTTAATTTTCTCGTTGTCCAAGCACAAAATAAAACCAAAATCTTCTCCATAAAATGAGAGGGAATGAAACTGGAGGTAAACTGCTGCATATGTGGTATCTGACCATATATGTTATATATGGACATTAATGTGTAAAGAAATATTTCAACTAAAAGAAAGAAAAATGAATATGATCAAAGAAATGTGAAAAAGTTCAGATTCTTAGCACAGACTATATTTGGCTTTTGCTTCATCAAACTAATTGTTTGTTACAATAACATCCGTCTTGGTCTTAGAAAAGAAAATCTACTCTAATATGTTTTCAAGAGTAAGGTAAATTAATACAAAGTTTCTAGAGGATAAATGGCAATATTTATCATGAGGTCATAAAGAACACAGTCATTGACCCAGTAATTCCATTATGTTTAAGGAACTAATTAGACAGTTATATAAATGGTTTTCATTAAAATGTTGTTTACAATAGTAAGAAACTTAAAATGACCTTAATGTCCAAAAATAATGCAACAAATCATAAGATACCAATGCACCAGAATATTACTGAAAATAATATTGATATATTGACATGGAAATGTGTTTGTATGCATATGAATATGCATGTATATGTGTATGCAATGTAAATAATTTTAAGTTATTTTCAAGTAATATTACACCATATACATGGAATATATATTCATATATATATATATATATATACATATATATTTTTTCTTATCCGCTCATATATCCACACAAGATATTTTTAAATTTAGCAAAAACAAAAATTACCATAAGTATATATGCACATATGTCTCATATATAAAAATAATGTCTGTGCTTCATATATTTATTGATCTGTATGTGTGTATTTTTGCAAATAATATAAACCATAATTCTTGCCTCTGACTACTCTGTGTAAAAATCATGATAATTTTAACATTTTTATGTTTAAACTTTTCTGTCATATGTATATTATTATGTAATTAAATAAATAATGGGAATAATTTGTCCGTAATAAGTTAGTAACTAACATCCTGGTTCTTTCATATAAGTGATTAGTGCAATTCTGATTAGATTTTGTGCTTGGGTGAAAATAAAAAGTTCATTTCTCAGTTTTAATCAACCCCTGCATTAATCTCTGGCAGTTGTGGGTACATCAAACTGTTCCTTCAGTGATATCTTGGGGATAGTAACTATTTTCCTACAAATGCACCTCTGTACAAGCACACCGATTGATAAGGGGCTGAAACTCATTACCCTTTTTCTATAAATAGTGTTTGGAAATATGAGGAAGATAGTTTAAAACTGACAAAAAATCTTAGTAACGAAGCATACTAAGATGGTAAGATATTTTTCCCAAAAAAAAATACAATGAGTGGAGCTCTCTGGATTTATGTGAAATTCTCAGTGAATATTCTCCATTAACAGCACACCATCTTTCTTTAACTGCAGTGCATCTCATCCTTGCCTAGTGGGAACCCTAATTTGCTTTGAATTGCCAAAGTGCTCATTATGGAATGCTTAGTAGCTAGAGTTTGCACATAATATTTGAAAATCAACCTTAATTTTTCTGCCTGAGATGAACACTTGGATTCCACAGTAAACATAATCAGAGATTTGCAGAAACCTAGTGAACTCTGTTTATTATACTTGCCTGGAATAGCTACAGCAAAGGTCAGAGGTCCAATGTCTTCATGCAGAGACAGATCATGTTCTAGCTGGTTCTGAGGAGGAAAAAAACAGTAGGTGAGGCTTTAATGAATGGCTTATCATGTGAAACACACTATGTGATAATAGCTGTGTTGGTAAGACAAGAAGCAAGTTTTTTCTTCTTTCATTTTTTTTTTTTTTTTTTGCAAGTGTTTAGTTAGCTCTGCATGGTTTTCATGCTTACATTTCAGAAGTATCAAACAAAACAGTTCACTGAAAAACTTAAATTCTACAGTGAGTGTTCAGCAACTTTGATTTCATGGACCAGATTGAAAATGCTATAAAATTTAACATATTTATTTTTTTTTTTCAAAAAGCTAAATTTTATACAAGCAAGCCCTCAGGTTAGAACACTTTTGATTTTGATTTATGTAGTTTTCATTTTTAATGATTGTTCTTTAAGTTGGAATTAAGTGGAAAAAAACCCAGAAGCCTTATAGAGGTGGAGATTGTATGTGAAAAAGAATGTAATGGTACAAGGTGATTTGCTGAATTCCAGTGAAGTGTGGGATGGGAGCCCTCCCTTGATTTCCTGAGGGTCTTCATCAAATTATAGATGAACCACAGAGAACTTTACACCAGGTGCTTCTGGCCGTAGCATGCTTTCCACATAGTTGACGAAAGAAGAATATGCTCAATATTAAAAAAAAAAAAAAAAAAAAAAAAAACCTGCTTTGTACAAGTTCCTATGCAATTTTAATGTGCATGTGAATTATAGACACTGCAACTAAGTAGACCTGTGCTACTGTATTCCTAAATTCGTGTTGTGGAAATACCACTGATCAGATGATTATTCCTCATGTGGGGAGGCTGTGTGTGAGTGAAGAAAAACATCAAAAAGCCTGAAAAGATAAATTCATAAATTGATGTATAAATAGAACAAAATGGCCTAAAGAGAAAGAAAATGCAGCATAACAAGAACTTAGTAACTGATAAAGTGATTTTTAGTTGATAAAGAGATAACTTAGACCATTATTGGTGTTGAGGAAATTTACCACATCTTTACTACAAGAAATCACAACCTTCTCTTCTACCAATACCAAATTCATCACCAAATGTGATGCGGAAGTGTGTATAAAGTCCAACATGGTACAATTAAACAAATTAGAAAACTATTAAAGATATAAATACTGGGCAAGAAAGTGTAATGCATAAAACAAAGGCAAATGAAATAAAAACAGTTGGATATATTTGACAAAATTCTCACAAAATTTTTGAATTATAAGAATTAACAGACCAGGTAAACTACAGACCTAATTGCAAATTATAACATTTGTACTTAAAAACGATCCCTGCACAGAGGATTTCAGTTTTGTAAAACATTTGGCTAGAATGCTTTCAGCCCTTAGCTGGACCCCCAGCACACACAAAGGAAAAACAAAAGCATCTTAAAATTCTTTTTGTCTCTAACTCAGGCAATCTACGTATTTTAAGAAAGCATTCAACAATGTGCAGAAAATGTTTGCTTCTTGATATTAATGATAATATAAATAATATTTTACAGATGGAAATTTTCCAAATTAATAAGTGAAAAATGACCTCAAAGACCTGGACAGGAAAATACTATAAAAATAGTAAAAATGGTCTTTTAAGAGTGCAGTTAATGTAGAAAATCTTGTGATCATTTTAAATTAAACAAATTATCAAATTGTACTAAATCCACATTTAAACACACATGTATATAAGTAAGGTAAATTATGCTTGTGTATACATAAGCATAATTGTATATACAGATACATGACAAATATGTTCATTAGGTGAATATATTTTTAAAGGACATATAATAGTGAATGTTTTTCTGTCTTTTTCTTTGTTTTTTTCTGGTCTTTTGAATTACAATAATTTTATTCTTTTTACCCTTCAATAAGTCTAAATATTCTGCATCTAAATGCATCATTTTCATAAGAGGTATCGTGTATTTTCCAAATAAATAATATATGGCAAGATAGGAAGAAAATGCTTCATACCACAATAATACTTCTCCAGCACGACAAAACCCATTTCAAAAAGACCTAGAATATTCTGTGATTTTTTTCAGCATTTCCCCTTACCCTAAATCATAAAAAAGAATCCAACAATCTAAGACAGAATCCAGATTCTACTTCATTTTATATTTGTCAATCATAAGCCATTATTAAGTTGCTACGATATGTCTAGCACTCTGTTATTACATCTGCTTGTAAGAATATCCTAATGAGTTAACATGACAAAATACACAAACTTAGACAACAAAAGTTTTTCTCTTTTACAGGGAAAGACACATTTTCACTTTGACATTTTTCTATTTGGCTTATTCCAAAATGCAGTTGCAGTGGGAAAAGAAGTATCTTTGGTTTAGCGAGGACTCAGGATTGAGGGCCACTCTACATATGTTCTATATTAATATTCATAAATCCTTGGCAGAGGAAGTTTTATCTTCCCTTTTACAGATTTAGTGATTGAGAGTTGTTCAAAATGATAGAGGAAACAACACAGACTGCATTTAATCAGTATTCCTTTCTTTATCTTATATAGCCTATCTTCACAATTTTTACTTAAATAACAAAAAACAAGAAAAAAAGAATTGTTTTATAAAACATAAGTAATGTGAAATTTTAACAAAGTCCCAGTTCTGTTCTTGTCTTAGTCTGGCCTGTTCTTTCTTCACACCCTAGCAGTCCTCCTTTGTTTCATGAGAGGGGAGCAAACAAAGCTTTGTCTACGCTTTGTAGTCAAAGGAAACCATCCAGTGTCTCCCAAGGAAACCGTCCAGTAAGATTATCGTCCGTCAGTCGGCAAGCTCATTCATTTCAATGAACAAACAAAGAGAAACAAACTGTAAGTGATGAGATAAATCTTTACAGCAACCTAACAAGAGGTAAAAGAGGATGTAGAAGTGTTTAATTTAAAGTGGCAATACTTCTACTTCAGGTAATAAGGAAACAGATGTCTACCAGTCTCTCAAATAACCTGAAGATATCCTTCATCTCGCTTCCTAATGTTTTCGCTAAACAGCAGGAAATTTATTTTTAATGTCAGTTAGTGTAAGAGCCAAATGTACTTATTCATTTTAATATGGAATAATTCATCCTTAAAGAGTGGCATCAATGGTGTTGGAAAGGAACCCACGTGGGCCTGCCCGAGGTGTGGGACTGAGGACTGTGGTCACTTGCTTTCACGTGCATCCGGGACACCTGTGCCCCTCGGCTCCTCCTCTGGAGTTGTGTCCCTGTTGCGGCTCCCCCAGCCCACCTTCTGCACCCAGGTTGTGTTCTGTGGGTCAGGAGTACTTTCAGAGAATTTTAGTGCTCCATTCTTAGTAGCAAAACCTGATCTTGGATTTGTATTTCCTCTTCTCTTTAATAAAAGAAAAAGAGAAGCAGTTACTTTCCCATCCATTTTCCTAGCAAGTGCTGAAGACCAAGCTTAGAATGATGCCCATAGATGGCAAACTAGACTTGGGTACATGCATTCTCAATGCTGAAAAGTCTGTCATTGTCACCAGTGCATCCTTTTCTTGTGTGAATGCATCACATGTTGCAGCTATTCCAGTGAATACAAGACAACACTTGCTACACCGCATGAAAAAGGAAAAAAAGAATCTTTCTGAAAATATATTTGCAGTTTTTATACTTCAAAACTTTTAAAAATAAGTGTGTTATTTTTATTAATGTATATTATATAATGTTTTGATATGCAATAATATGGCATATTAGCATATAATGCCCAGTGTGCACTATACTTGGATGTACTAATAACATTTCATCAAATTTATTAATTTTTAAAATGTATTTGTTACAGGGTCTCACTATTCAGATTGGACTCACAGTGATCTTTCTGGGTCAGCTTCCCCAGGGTTGGGATTACAGGAGTGCGGCACTCTGTCCAGTTTCAGTGGTTAGCTTGGCATGCCTAGGGCAGGACTGGCATGGCATGCAGGACTGGGGATCAAACATGGGTCCTTGTGCTGGACAGGCAGGCACTTAGTCCACTGAACTATCTCCCTGGCCCTTATGAAATATATAATTAATTAAATTAATATTAATATAATTTGTATCATGATTAGAATAGGAAAACAACAGAAATAAACCTCAAGTAATCAGTATGTACCTGGTGGTTAAGTAGAGCTAGATACATGACTTTTCATTATTAATCTACTCTATTTGCTAATAAGACTCAGGCATTTTACCTAATTTCTCCTTTGCTTTACTTATTTATCTTAAATGGCTATAATGGTACCTATCTTGACACTTTGTTAATAGCATTAAATGAAAATTTGGTGGGCTGGCCTGATCACTCAGCAGATTAAAGCACCTGCTTAGGCAGAGCATAGTGTCCAGGGTTCAGTGTATGGCTCGCTGTGCCAGCCCCACCCCTGGGGCACGCTGAGACTGCAACTGAGACTAGGCGTGGTGGCACACGCCTGTAATCTCAGCACTTGGGAGACTGAAAACAGGAAGATCACTATAAGTTTGACTTAAATAGGGAGACTCTATAGCGCCTGTTCTAAATACATTAAAAAGATAATGGTATAGTCTTCGGTGGCCATCTCTCAAATCAATTTGCCCACAGTTATTAGCTTATTTCCATCATTTGTGCATGCACATGTACACACATGCACGCACACACATACACACACACACACACACATGCACACACAGATTCTGAGTTATAGAAGTTTAAAACTGATCAACAATAACAAAAAATTGATCAGTGGGCATATATAAAGAGAAAAAAAATCTTTCCAAAACAACACTCCAAATCCTATCCTAGATCTGAGTGTGTGGGGACAGATTGGCAAGGGGTATGTCCCTAGAAGGGATGACATCTTCTATAAGATTTGAGGGGTGACAGGCTTCAGTGAGGTACTATGGTGTGGTTCTTAAATGCCCTCCAAAGTCACACATGTTAGAAGTTTGGGCTGTAGAAATGTGCTATTGAATAATGGCAGAACATCTAAGAGGCAGACACCAGTGATGCGTGTCCAGTGTTGGCTGCATGCACCCAGAGAGGATTGTGGGACTCCAGCCTCTCCTTCTGTCTTGGTGCTTTGTCACAAGGCGAGCAGTTTCACAGTGCCATGCACTCATGGTGTGCTGCCTTTCTACAGGCCCTGAAACTGTGTTCTCTCAGTCATGGCCTGAAATTGCCAAAATTAATCTTTCTCAATTAATTACAATATGCTATTGGCAAATATTCTATACAGAGGAGGAGTACAGTTCTTTAAGTTCATTATAGCACAGGTATTTTGTTACCATTATCAAAAGCTGAGCTTAGGGATTTTGGAGCAGAAAAAGGCAATAGAGAGGACTTGCAGATTGTATGCAGGAGCTGAGCATCTCGGGTTGTGTGTTGTCTTATCATAGTTGAGATGATGCTATTACCAGATGAGTGCTTGCGGTAGGACCCTTCTGTTAGGAGAAGTTAATCTATCTAGGTTTTTAGAATGTTAATTTAGTTTTATTTGTGACATACCCAATTAACATATCATATCTAGTGTGTGTTAAGATGCAAAATTCCAATGTTAGTATGTGAACACTAAGTTTGAAAGTGTTCAGAACATAGATGAAAGAGTAACAAGAACAGATAAGTTTTTTCCAGGTAAAAGGAATGGATGCAAGATAAAATTAGAAACAAAAGCTTTTTGATGGCAGGTAGGGCAGAGCTTTTGACCTCAGCACTACTGGCATCTTACACTCAGTGTTGTGGGAGCACATCTGATGCAACACAAAGCATTTGGCAGCAGCCTTGGCCTCTGGCACTCGACTTCAGAAGCACTCTAGGTCTCTCCACAGTGCCAGATGCCTTCTGGGGTACAAAATCAGCTCTGGTTTAGAACCACTGAAATAGAAGACAGAAAGTTACAAAACAGGCAAAAAAGAAAAAAAAAAAAAAAACTTAAAACACATTTGCAACATGGTGAAAAAGAAAGTAGTATTTCTGTGCTTTAGATCAATTAATAGAATTGATATTTTCAAAATTGAAAGAAAATATTCACGGATTTTAAAGGCAGGTAGGCTTAAAATCTGGACATTGAAAAACCATCATCCAGAACTGGTCAAATAGCTCAGTGGATTAAAGAGCCTTCAAGCAGGCTCAGAGGCCATGGGTTCTATCCCTGGGGGCTTGCAGTGCTGGCCCTGGCCCTGGGGCACACTAAGGTGGAAATTGAGACTGGGCTTGGTGGCCGTGCTTGCAATCCTAGCTCTTGAGAGGCTGTAAACAGGCAGATCACTATGAGTCAAATCTAGTAGTGAGACCTGAGCACCCGTAGACACCTCCCTAAAAAAAAAAAAAGAAAGAAAACGAAAAAAAGAAAATCATCAACCATTAGACATGATATATAAATATCTGTAATTGAGTTTTTGTATGAGTATGAAAACCAATAGAATGAATGAAAACATATAAAATAGAGATATCAGAAAGATGATGTTTTTCCTTGGTTGTAAAGCATACAATTGGAATTTGGCTGAGATGATAAAGTACAGAAGGTATGAGGTATGATTCACTTTAGTAAAAAGAGTTAAGGAAACTTAACGGAATAGGAGACCTAATGCTTACAGAGCAATCTAGAAGGTACAAGATCCAGAGACTGGGAGAAAGGCTGAGCTTGGACTGCTGGTTCATTGAGCCAGGAAGGGTGGCTTGTGTATTATTTATTTGTGCTTCATTGCAAATCACCTCAATCATTACTGGTTTAAAACAACAAACTTTATCATCTCTAAAAGCTAGGTATGTCATGGCTAGGCCTCCGCTTCCCCCTCTCAGACAGGTGATGATCAGTGTATGGGCTTGAACTGGAGCCACAAAAAAATCACCCAAGAAATGCTGACCTTAGGCTCGCGTAGCTGGCTGTCGTGGTAGGACTCAGTCTCTGGGGAACTCAGCCTGAGCATTTGCATCTTCTGTGGAGTGTTCTAGGTTGTCTTCTTCTTGCACTGTGCTCTGTCTAGACAGTTGGTAACATAACATTTTGCTGCACCCGCAGAAGGAAGCCAAATGAAATATTAGATGTAGAGAAAGAAGGAGGGAATATAAGACAGAGTTCTGTTTTCTGTAACCTAATATGAGAAGTGATACTCCATCACTTTTTCCATCTTCCAATCTTTGGAGGCAAGTAACTAAATCCATGCTACACACTAGGGAATAGGTCATCAAGACTGGGAGACAGGCATCGTTAAGAAGCCTGTCTACAGTGGTGTCCTGCAGTGTGGAAATATGAACATAGTTTTGAATGGTGGGAAAATAAAGGAGAAGAAGTTCACATGATGACTCAAATTTCTCAGATGTGTCACTTTGAGAGTGATGTGGGGAGGGGTGACTACAAAGCTGAAGAAAGGCGTAAATGTTTAAGATATCCACTGGAGGAAAACAGCAAAGTGGAGTTTATCCAGAACAATGATTATTGAGAGTCTAGGGAGAGCTGAGAGTTGAGATAAGGTTAAGGCCAACGAATGTGTTCGACATCTGTTTGCAGTGTTGACACTCTATAGCAAAATGTAATACCCAGGTATGGAAAGAGGACAGTCTGACTTTTAGGATCTATCCCAATTTGAATTCATCCAGTGGGAGCTCTAGTAGAGCAAGGAACTGGAGAGAAAAAGCTGGTAATTTGGTTATCCACACTTTGGCATCATTGAGTCTATACAGCATGTGAGTAAAAGAGTGAAGAAATAGATCAATAACTTAGCAAAATCAAGAGAAGTAAGGTTATATTTTATTTTACTTTCTATTTTTTTTGAAGAACCGGGGGTCGAACTCAAATCCTTGAACTTGCCAGACAAGCACTTAATCTACTGAGCCATCACCCCAGCCAAAAGAAGTAAGGGTTGCATTTGGAAAAAACAAGATAATTATTAGGAAATCAAGAGTGAAAGAGAACATCACAGATAGGCGGTTGTCTTACTTTTCTTGTTGCTGAGACCTAATGTTAAAGGAACACAGGCTACCTCTCTCTCTCTCTCTCTCTCTCTCTCTCTCTCTCTCTCTCTCTCTCTCTCTCTTTCTCATATTTGATACAGGGCTTCACTGTGCAGCTCAGACTCATAGTGATCCTCCTATTTTCAGCCTCTCCAACACTGAGATTATGAGCACGTGCCACCATACCTGTTCTCTTTCTGTCTCTTAGTCTATCGAGGCTCCCTACCTTCAAGTGGACAGTACTCACACCAGGGGTGGGACACCCTTCATCGTAGTGTCCAGCATGAAGCAGTTCCAATATCACACTGGAGATCCAAGCACTTCTGAAATGTCTCACTTAGAAGCATATACAAGACTTTAAAGGATGTTTAGATGAACACAAGCCACAACAAAGTTCTTGTCCAAAGAGAAGAATGCAAGATTTCTAAGTATTCAACTTATAACAATTCTCGGTGACTGTAAAATCACTCTACCAGCTAATTGAATCAGCACAAGATACCGTGAAAGGGAAAGAATCTGTTAAAAGGGAACTGAGAAGAGGAAAATAACAAAAGAAGAAAGAAGAGAAAAAAGATGTATTTATGTATATACACACGATGGCTTAAATAATTGTTTTACTGATTTCTCCTGACCTACAGAAAGGAACAGTTAATGCTTAATGTTTTTCTTCTCCTTTTTCTTTTTTTTTTTTTAAACCAAGCATAACTTTTCTTTTAAACCAAGCATTCTTATATCTGGTAATCTAAACAACTAATTTGAAGACAACATTATGCCATATAATAAGCCATAGTTGATTTCCTATTACTTTCTTCCATGAAATTCTGTATAATTTCTAATGTTTTTGTTGTTATTCTTGTTATTAATCTCTTCAAAAAAGAAAACAATGTTGAAAAACAGTGGTTGAAGTAAAAAAAAAAAGAACATATATGTATATTGCTCTTATCTATTATAAAACTCTTTGGCTATTTCTACATAATTTAGACTGAGATAGAAATGTCTGTCTCCTGGGCTGAGCAAGTTTACCCCACATTTCTCTGGATTAGTGATGCTTCTTACTTGCTGCTGTCTACGTGACTAGGTTTGGCTTTCTCATAGCATTATGACTTTACATTGTTCCAACTTTTTCCCACCTTCTGTTATAGTTTTGAATTCCCCCAGAGTAAATATCCAAAAAGCCAAAATGAAAGGTGAATGGTTAAAATATGTCATAGTGGTATGCTGAGCCACTTACTGGGGCCTGTGGTGCTGCACATCAAAACTAGGACTTCACGCACATTAAATGTGCTCCTCCTACTGAGTGCCCCTTGTGGCACGACAGTCATAGACCCTGGGTAGGGAAGCCTTTTGGAAGGAGGATTGGTATATGCATGTAAGGATGATACAGAATCATCTGAGGTTGTCTTTTGAGCTATCAGTAATACTTTATGTGGATATTCTTTTCTTTTGGTTTGTTTTCTTCTTCTGTTTTTAGGGGCTACTTGTTGAACATTTTAAGATGACCCTTTGAATATTGACTTATCTATCTATGGGATCAGTTTTGTTATATCTGCTTCAGTTACATACAACATACATACCTCTACTGAAAACTGTTTCAAAACAATTTGAAATGTTCTTGCCCAGTTCTACAGTGTTGCTTTTTCAGATCCATGGAAGTTATCTCCATCACCTCATATATTCTGATTAGGACAAAACAGGAAATATCCAGATTTAGTGTACTAAGATTAACTAAGATTATAGATGATGATAGCCTGGACCTGCCTTTTTGTGCTCACTCATCATTTGCATAAATATATATTTCTCTAGCCATACACAATGTGGATATAAGGCCCTGTGTGTTTGTGTGTGTGTGTGTGTGTGAGAGAGAGAGAGAGAGAGAGAGAGAGAGAGAGAGAGAGAGAGAGAGAGAGAGAGAGAGAAGCAGACAGACAGAGAGACACACAGAGGCAGAGACAGGGAGACAGAGAAACAGAAAGAGAGAGATAGACAGGAAAAGATAGGCCATGCATCTGCAGGGGAAGTTTGCTTACTACATAAGGTAATAGTGCACTCAATGAACATTTCAAAATCAGAAGAGTTCACACAGAACTTCAGATTTGGGATGTATGTTTAATTTCCTTAAACATCAGATCAGACAATCTGTTATTCACTTTCTTACAAGTTGACTACACAGCAAGTGTTTTCTCACGGAGTCTTGGACTTAATTCACAAGTCTTCACTTCTTTTAGTTATAGAGGCTCTATCACCAATGCTGGTTGGGTCTTGAGTCTCAGAATGAGTCTTATGGTCCTCTTTTGCCAAGAAGTGATCATGAAAAGTGTGGCCTGCGAAGTCTGAGGACCTCAAAATATTTCCAGAGGCATCAAACTATCTGCTTACTATAATAAGACATTATTTACCTTTTCCCTTTCATTCTCTCTTAAAATTAGATTTAAACTTTCTACTGTGCATTAGCAAGCATTAAGTGGATGACACCCTTATCCGAGGCATATGGTGGACTAATTGATCCTAATGTTAGGGTGGAGAGTCCATAGATGTTACTTTCATGCATGCAGTGCAACACACTTTTAAGAGATTATCCTTTGCAAAACTTGATATGTTAAAGAATATAAAAATGTGGTAAAACTTTTAAACTTCTTCCCTACTTTCAAACTACCTGTGTAAAGTGTTTTCCTTATGTACTTCAACTAAGATAATACATCTTCAGAGTACAAATGCATAAGCATAGAAAAGAGCTCAGCTGCTTTTAGGATATGACAGTAAACATTCTTGCAATAAGTAAAGATTCTAGTCACCTTAATATTTAAATTTTAAACAATATAGTTTTCAGTAAAATATGCAACTCATGGCAACAGGTTTGACGTTATAATTTTATTTTGAAATAAATACTAAATGAATACTTTTAAAATGCTTCCACTTTAATAACTAATATGTTAAGTATTGACAGAGACAACAGCTATTCAGGGAGCACTTAGAATCATGACTGTAAATGCTGCCCAAGCACAAATGTTTGAGAACATTTTACTCTAAATTCGGTCAGGAGGACGGAGCCCAAATCTCAAGGAACAATTTCAGGAGTCCTTGGATTAGATAAATGTGGCTTCTGCTGAGCAGCCTGCTCTGCAAAAAGGTATTAGAAGACAGTCACAAATAAGCTGTTGATCACACATCCTGAGAAAGGCTGCCTCTCATGCACTGATTTGTACAGACATGATGTCACAAGTTAATGATCATTTAAAGGAGATGAACATATCAAGTCCAAAGTGGAGAAAATTCAAGCTGCAGCTTCTTTCCAGGGAGTTTCACCAAGGTGAATGCCTTGTTGCATATTGAAATTGCCAATGACAACATAAGATTTTAGGATACACTTAACCATAAGTGCCTAATGTTATGTTACCAAAATAATATGGTTTCACTTCTAACAATTTTGGTGTCTATCTATGGGGGCAGATTCCCACACATCCATTAGGGACTTGATAGATTGTAAAGTAAATTGGACAATTTCCATTTATGTAAGCATATATTATAATTCAATATATTTGAATGTCTTCATAATTTATAGATTTGCTTATTTGGAAAAGGAAGACTGTGTACTTAGATACTTTTACTATTCAGTTATATAATTACATGTATTTTGTATTTTGCATGTTTTCACACATTATTCTAATTTAAAATATAGACTTAAAATAGATTTGGTAAACAAAAATTCTAATTGCCACAATGCAATTATGCATCCACAGTTCTGTTTGAATGATAATAAAACTTGTTTTCACAAAGCAAAAAAATAATTAAAGAAAATAGAAAATGCTATTAATAGTTATTTTTTGCCTTAAACACTAGTGATTTTTTTTTTTTTTTGAACTGGGGAATTGAACTCAGGTCCTTGAGCTTGCCAGGGAAGAATTTATGCTACTGACCTATCTCCCCAACCCAAAAGGATTTGTTTTTTTGAGGCTCAGGCTGCCTGAAAGGCAGGGCTAGCTGGGGATCAAACTGCAGCATCCTGCTCTTGACTGCCATTCCATGAGCAGGCGCTTAAACAACTAAGCTAAGGGTGGGCCCCCAGTGCTAGCTAATTTTTATATCATATGTATGATTTAGGTTAGACTGCAAATTTAGGTGTTTGTTGAGTTCACATGTTCAGAACCTATTTCTACTTTGCTTATTACTTTATGTATCTGTTCATTTAGATAGTTATCTGACACATGCTCATGGCAGATTGTTTTGACAGATTATACTGGCTGAGATCACCTGCCAGTTTGTCACCTGCCATCTGGCCAGTAAAGGTAAGTTCAAAAGCTGGTAAGTTCTAGATCATAATAAAGTACCTTTTTATGATTATGATATTTTTAGCCTTAAGAATGTGTTGATCAAAAATGTTATTAACAAGTATGTTAGGTAGTTCTATTATCTAAATGTTTGTTTTAGCATTATTTTGACTTAATCAGAAGCTGTATACTATATTTTAAAAGTGCTGCTGTTTTACATTAAGTAATTTGGTGAGCATCTTAAACACTTTTGAATAGAATTATTTTATTTTTAATTTGAGAGCATGTTTGATCCCTTAACAAACCCTATATAATTAAAGCACATATACAATATTGTTAGTAGCATGTCCATCATAGATTTTTTAAAATCTGTGCAAAGCAAATGACATTTAATGAATGGAAAGTAATTACTAAGTGTCTAAGTGTATAATAAATATATTTTAACAACAGTGGTGATTATTAGGAAATGATTTTTGAAATAAATATTATTAAATGTTTAAATATAACTAATAAATATATTAGAAAGAAAAATAAACAAGATTCAAAAGTCTTCTTCTTAAAGTTAGCCAAAATTCATTTTTAGAGAAATTCTATTAAAAATAATAACAGACATATTTGTTTTGTTTTTCTCCTTACTTACTGAACATTACCTGAGTATTACCTGTCAGGTATGGAGGACATGCTATTCAGCCTGATAATTCTAGTCCCGGTTCTTGTGCCATGTAAGGTCTGGCTTTTGTTATTATCTGACAGTAGTTAAGCTATGTGTTCCTATCCATGCTTCTGTTACTATCTGAGTAGAAACATTTTCTGTAACCCTATGGAATGACAAACAAAATCATGATAGTTTTTCTGAAATCAAGTTTAGAACACATTGAGAATTAAAGAAAAAACAACTTTCCTAGTTGCTTGCAAAATGACTTGTACTTTAGATATTTATTTATTGGAGAGGATAGAGCCAACATTTTTGCTTCTTGTAAATTCTGCCTAGTTATCTGCCATGACAGAAAATTTTCATTGACTACTTAGCCAAAGCAGTCTGACCCTAGTCTAAAGAGCACTGTTGGACCACAGGGAGTTCAAAATAAGAAACAGGGCAGGTCCTTGGAAACCTTCTGGTACAACAGAAGAGATAAAAACAATATAAAGATATGGATATAAACACAAGTGACTCTGAAGAAATAAATATATCCAATCAAATGCCAGACCAGTGTTTCTCTCAAGGTTCTCTTTGTGCTGTATGAGCTCATGATTTGTGGAACCAGAACTTTCTGGAAGAATATACAAAAATCATAGAGTTATGGGAAACAGTGTTTGAGTATTTGGGGTCTTTCAAAACTATGGAAAGGCTTCATCAAAACATTGAGCCTTAGGTTACACATAGCAGTAACAGCATCACACTCATTGGAAGGAAAGACAGGTTGGTGCTTTGTGGCATTCTGACAAAACATTTAGCAGAATAGTGAAAAAATACAACCAACTGGGCTGCCTATCATCTACATGACATGGAAGAATTATACATTTGTTTATTTGTTTGTTTATGCATTTATTTTTTATATGAACAGTTATGGCATCATCATATCAAGACTGCATCATATGTAAGTGCCCTGAGTGAATCATTGCAAATTTCAAAGATGCTCTGATTGCAGTTTAGCTATACTTTGAAAACTAACATCACAGACATTTTTCAGTAAGTCTGTTGATTTATTTTTAATCTAACCAATCGCAAAAATGTGTTTTTTTATTTTATAAACTATTTCTCTTTAAAACTTAATATACACCCTCATTGTTTATCTTATGAGTATATTCACTGTACTATGTTACATAGAAAGAAATTCCATCGTTTTGCATATTGTAGCTACTATACAACATAAGTATATACAATATTTTCCAGTAAAAATATTAACATAAGTTAACATTTTCCAGTAAAAATCCTAATATGAAATAAGGTAAATGATGGCAAATTATCCTTGAAAAACAACTTCGGAAACTGAAACACTGCGTTTTGAACTAGCTGTCCACCATACAACAAGGAGACATGAATAGAGGTGCACACCCGCAGTAACTTCAATGTGCTCTAGGAAAACATATAAAGCAAACTAAAGAAACAACTAGAACATAAAACCTTACTTCAAAGTGAGCAAGTGGAGGAAATTATGAGATATAATATGACAGTCATATGTACTGGGCAAGTTACTGAACTTAGATGAGAAAATTCAAATGCAAGGGCACAAGATCTGGAGCACATATTTCTCTTATTAGTTTCTAAGTAAGCAGTTAGAGTGACAGTGTAGTAGATTAGGGTTTCCTCACATATTTTCTGAATGTGGGAACACATTGCATCTCAAATAATAGCTCCATAAAAAGTAAGATATTAGTGATAAAGAAAGCACATTAAAGTAAATTGCAAAAGCAATTATTACATTTGCAATATACTAGACTATATATGGAAGTGAAATTGGGAACACACCAAGGAGCAGAAGATACCATTCAGTGTACCTTTTTCATTTATTTGGGAACACTAATGATCTGGGAGGTCAAGGACTTCTCAAGTTCATACAAAGATGCTAGAATGAGGATAAAGTTTAGCCTTCATACTGCTGGCTGCATTTCTTTCTACACATTGGACATAAGCATGATAAAAATGAAAGTGGATGCCTAACTGTCGATCGTGATATATTAGGACAACAATTTTAATTACACATCCATTATGTTAGCAATCATTTCTTGATTTTCGCTATTTTTATTTTGTGGAGTAGATTAATTACAAGGTTATATTGGAGTAGATTTGAGAAATGAGGTAAATTAAGTTATTAAAATGAAAGTATGAAATGTGTTCCTTTAGACTATAACCGAGGTTTCTAGCACTACAAATAGATTCTTAGTGATGCATTACCTTGTTCTCTTTTCTTTCTATTAATTTCTTGATGTTTTTTCTTGATAACATTTTTCTTTTTGTTTTCCACTAGTGACCTCCTTATCTACCACATTGGCTGAAAATTTCAACAACAGGACAGGGGCAATTTTCTCTTTGTGGCAAAAACATGTATGGCCAAAACATCTCCTTCATTCAACTCTATAAATGTCAAATATGCAATTCATGTATTCAGCTCAAAGGGAAACATCCTACAAAGACAAGGATGTCCTTTCTTTATAAGTAAATTCTTTATAAATAGAGATTAACACTGAACTAGCCAAAATCTGTGCATCAAAGGAAATTCTGTGAGGTTCCATGAGATATGAAATTCTGAGGACATGACGTGAAGCGATTCCACATTTGTTAGCGGAAAGAGCAGGGTCATGTACTGGCTCCACATATTTTACTGCTTATTTTGTTCTTGAGAATAAAAATATAATAACCTAAAATATTTTAGATTTAGAACATTTCCAAAATAGTTATCAGAGCTATACTTTACAAAATTCAGCTCCATAGATAATTCTGTATTTCTTGCATGGAATTTAGTGCTCTCTTAACTCTTTGTCAATTGTTATTTTATGAATGAAGTATAAAAGGCTGATTTTCAGTGTATTCACTCCACGATTTGAGGGAAATACATATATATATGCTTCTTTTTTATATTTCTTTATAAAATGATGTATTTTATAATTGGAAATGAAATCATGGATTTTGAAATAATATATGAATATTATGTCAATTTAAAAAGTGAAAAAAATCCTTCTCATCTATTTAGGGCCTGGGAAGATAGCTCAGTAGAATAAGCACTTGCCTGAGAAGTGCAGGGTCCTGAGATCAATCGCTGGTACTGAAAAAATAAATAAATAAATGAATAAAGTGAAAACATAAAGACAAATTTTGTTTAATATCAAATGTACAATTTTAGCTCAAGGTCATATACATAAGTAATATTTAAATTATTTTGTTGGAATCTAAATATGCTGGTTAAATGAATTCATATTTTAAAGTTTAAATATCTGATTTCATGATATTTCTTGTTCTCATCATGGCTATTACCTTTTTCTATTCCTGTTTGAAGATGTTTTGAGATTTGTTCAATCAAAAATGTTTGAAGCAACTCTTGACCACCAATTCTGATGCCTAATCCTATCAGGATGCCCCATGTAAATACATATCTATCATTATGTAGTTCTACCTTCATTTTTTTTGCTTTATCCTTTTCCCTGTAGCTATTTCTCCTCTCCCTCCTTCTTTCCCTCTCCCTCTCTCTTTCCCCTTTCTATCTCTATAAACAATTTAAGGGAGAAGAGGTTAAGCTCAGTTCGCCACTTTGGGGATTCAGTCCCTAAACAGGCAGCTTGAAGGCAGACTTGTGGTGGAAAAATATAGCAGAGCAAATCTGTTTACGTCATGCATGCTGAAGACAGGGCCAGCAGCAGCAATGGAGAAAAATGGGCTAGGGACGTTATATAGTTCCCATGGTCAGACATCTATGACAAAAACAAACATATCCCGAACCATACTTTACTAATGTACCAGAAATTTCTTAGTGTAATAAATTCAGCATATCAGGATTAACTCTAACAATCTCCTTTGTCATCCTTACATCCAAATGCATCTTTGCACTATTTATTTATTTATTTATTTATTTATTTATTTGGTACAGGGTTTTGTTAAATAGCCTGCACTCATAACAAATCTCCATTCTCAGACTTCTCAATGCTGGGATTACAGGTGTGTGCCTGTAATGAGACCAGCATGGCACACCCAGGGTTCTTGGGCCAGCACAGCATGTGGCACCAGGGGTTGAACCCAGGACCTTGTGCTTGCCAGGCAGGCTCTTAGACTGGTGAGCTATCTTCTCAGCCCCAAATGCATCTTTTAATCATATGTAATCTCCAAATAAAGAAAGGACCAAATTCATAATTCTAGCAAAATGGTAAAATCATCTCAGTGTGTGATTGGGAATGGAGTAGTGCATTTTCCAAAGTCTCAAAAGATCGAACATATCAGGCTCTAAAGATTCAGTATTTTTCAAAAATAAATCACAGAATCTCATGATGTAATAGCACAGTATAAATATTCCTATGTGAAAAGAGAGGCTATATTCAGACCAAGCAAGACTGAAACACAGATGGGCTAGGAGTGAGTATTATAGCTCCATGCAAAGCATCCGGGGCACACCCGTGAGCTCCCAGGAGCCCAAGTGGCCCCACCATCGGCTTACATATTGCAGGCCATGTAGCTTCTTGCTTTGGCTGCCTTAACTCGTGACTGCAGCTTTCCTCAGGTAACATTTAATGGCTTTGGCATCTCCGGCTCCTTGGAGCCCCCACTGCACATTTGCTTTCATTGCCATACCTTCGTGTACTGCCCTCACAGGGGCTTCTCGCCCGGTCTCCTAGGACTTCCTTTGAAATCTTCATGGAAGCTTTTCTGACTCTACAACTGTTGGGTTTTATACACCAGTAAATCTTTGGTGCAAGTGACACCAAAGTGTGATATCAGCATAACAATTAGCGCATTCCCCTTAGAGCATGGCTGTAGTGGTCTCTGAGTGACACAATGGCCAAGCAGTACACATAATCCACGGAAACAAACTCTCTCAGAACCTATTCTTGAGCAGGGGCCCAGGTACACTCTTCTCAAAAATGCATTTTTTTTTCATACTTAACTCTGTGAAGAAAGAGATCTTGCTGATTTCCAGGATTCCTGCAAGTCATCTCCCTTGTTGTCCTTGTACAAAGAACATGGTTTCTTTTTAATGATGTTAACTTCTTTAGCAACCCCCAGCCCTTTCACATGTATTGTTCCTTCTGGGAAAAAAAATGACTGGTGCAAACTTTTTTTTCCTGCCTTTTACCCACAAACCTCACTATAAGTCTCATGAAGGGCAACAATCAGTACCAGTGATACAGTTTCTATGTTGTGCTACTTTGAGATAAAGTCACAGGATATGTGCAAAATAGAGACACTTTTGCTATTAAAGTATGCAAATTTTGTCACTAGTCATACTGCTAATGGTGTCCTTGTTCCCAATTGAAACTTCCTAAGCCTGGTCTTCTACCGTACACATTCTTATTAGCACTTTTATCTCCTGAGCTCTGGCTAGAATCACTCATCACTTAAGCTGTTTATTGGATCATAAGGCCTGTGCTGGTTGATACACAGTGACTACTTGACAGGTTAGGAGCTTGGCTGGATCCTGGATGCCACAGCAGCTCCAAACCCTGGGGCAGGGCAGCCCCTCCCTGGGTGTGGAAGGTCCATCCTAGAGTGACTAAGCACAGAAAGTGTATATGTGGGAGTTGAAGAAGGATTTTGTTTGCCACTTCCCCAGAGTGGCTCTGATCATCACTGCTGCCTCACTTTCCTCTGAGAAGCTCCAGTTTTTCCAGTGAGCATGAAAGGCAGGGAGACAGGGCTGTTAGGAGCTGAAGCTTGGTCTCTTCCCCTTGCTCTTCTCTATTTTCTCCCACCATGAACTGCTGCCCTTTGCCATGTGCCAGTCTGCCTTGGAACCAGTGGAGCATGGACTGAAACTTCCACTAACTCCAAGCTAAATACACTTTTCCTTTCTTAATTTTTTTGATGTTCGGTATTTTGTCCCAGTAATGAGAAACATGACTGAGACAAGTCTTTTGTACACCACATCTCCAAAGTTTTCCAAACTACTTCCACAATGTGATTCCCAAACCTTTTAAATAGCCACAACAATCATCCCACTCTCAGTACCACTTATATGTATCAGTCAGTTGTCTCACCACTTGACACATCATTTAGCAGAAACTAAAGAAGTGTCATTTAACTTATACCATATCTACCTGTTTCCAAGACAAAAAATCAAACAATAAGGATAAGAGGAAGAAAATTTGCTTAATTTGTGATGGCCAAGAATAGGGCAGAGGAAGAGCTCCACAGAGGAAAGAGCCAGGAAACATAGATAGTACCCAATGTCACACCTCTGTGACTCAACCAGATGTATTTAAGAACTTTCTTTACTAATCTTACAGGCAATTCTTAATTCAGTTGATAAAACTGAATTAGAGCTTAAAATGCAGTTTATTCAAGGCAGAATTAGGGACACATGTTAAATACTACCTTGGGTGGGCAAATACTAGTCTTTCAACAGAAGTGTCGCAATTCAACTGCTCTTCCTTAGATGAAGTGGGATACTTTTTACAAATATTAATTCAGAAACTGTAAAGAAACTGCAAATATGTATTAGATAAAATTGAGCATTTATTTCCTTTGAACTTCCTTTTCCCTGGAAAGTTACCTATTGTGAAAAAGTGTACACAAGAGAGAAATAATGTGAATCTGGAGGGATGGATTTAATAGTGAGATTAATCCTATTGGAATAATTCTCTCAAATCAGCCCTCATTAGTAATATAAATGCCAATTATATTTTCTTCTGAAACTTAGAAATCATACAAACAATATTACATTTTTGTTACTGAAACTCATCAATTATACAAATACTACAAAATAAGAGAGAAAGTTATTAGTATGTTCAAAAAGACTTAAAGTATATGGTGGTAGAAAGAGAGTGAAATATTGATTGAGATTCTCATAAATATAGACTTCTTGGGAAAAGTAGCAGATATGTTAAACATGGAAGGATCAATGGAATTAAGATATATAGAGATTAAAGAATAGTAAATGTGGAAACAGAAATGAGAAACTATAAAAATTATGAAGGAAATTTATAATTATAATAAGGAAAGAAATGTGACAGGTGTATTGGGTTTATATAATTCTTTTAAACAATGTGGTTTCTCAGGAAATGGCCAATTCACCCCTCTAATTGTTCAGGTCAAAACCAAAACCAAAAAAATAAAAAGATGCATACTTGTTTTTCATATAACCCACGTGCAGCCTGTCAGTAAATCTGTTTATTCTAACTTCAAAATATGTCCAAAATGTGCCCAGAAAAATTTCTCGTATTATCCTGTAATCTCCAAAGACTTTCTCCAAACATAGACAAAAATGAAAGCTCAAGAAGCCATTGCATGCTCTGTTTTCTATGTCTTTTCACTGCATCTTTGAGAAAAGTTCAGTTTTTTAAATTTTATTTATCTGTCCTATTTGCATCAAATAGTTCTTGGCTTCAGGACCTTGTATTATGCTTCTTGCTTCTAAGGTCTCTCTTTCCCCAGAGACCTGCCTGAATTGTCCTCTCATTGAGTTCAGGAATCTCTTCAAATATATGATCATGTTTCATGACTTTATTTGTTTAAAGTCCTGCCCCCATCCCAATATCATGCTTCTGTATTTCTTTTACCTCCTTCATGTTACTCAATAGCATCTATCACAAGCTGCTCCACATGGGCTAAGTTAAGGTTGATGAAGCAACTTAAGACTCTCAAGACAGAATCTGCAACATGCTACTTATCCATTAAGGTGAAAAAAAATGTTTTTTATTTTCCAGCAGAACTGGAGATTGAACTCAGGCCCTTGTGCTTGCTGGGAAATCACTTATCCACTAAGCCATCTCCCTGGCCCCCCACCATGGTGAGTCTTCATTTGGCTACATTTGACTTTTCCCTAGAACTCAGGAAAATTAGAAGCTTCTACACAGCCACTATTGGTAATGTGGTAAAGTGAAAAAATTGGTAAATCAGATGTTATTTCTTAAAGCATTTTTCATGGAAATGCGACATGTCTCTTACAAATACATTGAATATTGTTCAAAGCAAGAAATATAGCTGAGGTTATGAAATACAATCATGTAATAGAGCAAGGTATACCCAACAGAAAGAGTATTGGAATATTTGACAACCAGATTAGTGATCCACCACATTATGGCCCACAAAATATGTATTGGTTTCTTACTAATTATTTGTGTTATGTGTTCCTTCATATCATTGATAAATATTTCCTGGGATAGACACTGAGACAGACACTGCAGAATGGGAAATCCAGTAAGAAATAGAGCAATAGCAAGTTCAGGCATAGATTGTGAGTTTTAATATGGTTGCAACTGAAACCTCAATCCATCTTCAAGGAAATCTGAAGTTTTGAGGCCCTTTATTATTGTCCCAAATTGAGACAAGGGAGATCTTTGGGCTTCTATGTCTGATGATCATTCGTTGTAAGACTCTGTCTAACATGAAGTCAGAACTTGCACAAGGAGCTTTCTGTTGTAGAAGACAATTGTCTTAAATATTCACTGGTAAACCATCAGCCAATAAAGGTTATCAGCAACTGGTGTGAGTTGAGAAATTTGAGTGGGTCAGCTCTGACAAAGACATCTTCCTAAAAGTACCATAGTATCAGTTGTCTCTACCACCATGAGGTGCCAGTGAAATTTAGGGCTTTCTCCTATTTTGTTTAATGCTCTAACCATTATGTCTTGAACCACTCTTTCAATGTGGTGCATTCAAAATTTATTGAATGAATAAGCGAGTACTGAACAGTTTATATAAATACTGAGGACATAAATGTAAGACTAGGTTAAAGGTAGAGGATGGCCTAGACAAAATAAGAAATCAAACTTTGAAAAAAAAATATTTAGAAGCATGGTTCATGAGTTCTGATCAAACAGCAATATTAAAATTTATTGTAGGGAAAGAGATAGACAGTACAGTTGGGATAGATAACGCTGTGCTTCTGCATAATCCTATGAGAGGCAAGATTTGCATTGATGGTGGTTGGACAGGATATTATGTCGGCTTCCAATACTATGGTCATCCACTAGGAAAATAATTATTGAATTTTTGATATAATTCAGGTATAAAAAATAAGATAAGTAAACAGCTACACTCTTAATTTACTAATAAGAGTCATCTGCTATAATAATGTCTGTAAGTATAATATCATATATGCACCTTGTATGATACCAAAACAGTATGAAAACAGTTTGCAATGTATTAATTTATTGAATCTGTCTTGTTAACGTATCTTAAAACTGTCTGATTGAATTTGTACTTCAATAAAATAAAAAAATAAATTAAAAAATGAAAAATAAAAAATAAAAGAGATGGTAGGAATGGCTGACAGAAAACTGAGGTTATATTTGAGGTAGGGGTAATGTGAAACTCACATGGTGTCAGAACTTAAGACTTTTTTACAGAAGTAGAGCAACAGTTTTTTCAGAGGAAAAAATTTTAATGGATCCAATGTACAACATGAGAACTATAGAAAATAAATTGGGCTGTGTATGGGATTCATTCTATTTGCTTTTAGCAGATCTTGCTACAAAGACAGAAAAAAATATCTGAGATGAGAGATCTGCTCATTTTCTACACTGCAGTACCTTTTTTACTTAGTCTATGCACCCACTACCTCATGTGGTAGAACTTATATGTACTCTGTACAAAAAGAATAAGATTTTCGCAACATTTCACAGGCACAGAACATGAAAGGATAACTCAAAATGCATTGGAGGAATTTGTCTTAAGTAGTGAGACTAAAGTCATACTTTAAGTATGACTTTAAAGTACAGAGCATTATCTAGTCAGTTCTTGGGAACCTGCTCCAAGACTTGGAAATAGAAACACTTGTAAAACTCATTCCAGAGTTAGTGCTGTGTTTATGTTTCAGGTAGTTTTAAAGTGTTCTCACTAGAATTAAAGACATGGATCATTTGTGTTATGTGAGCCATTTGCAGAAAACTATCATAAGCATAGCTTTGTTATCTGATGTGCACTGTAAAATTTGATGACTTGCAAGAGTAATTTGGAACACCAAATTATTTAGAAATTATTAATTACCATCTGCTAGACATCTAATGACACAATATATACTGATAAGGTCGGGGGCATCTGTTCTGGGATTTCATATGTGTGAACAAATTCTAAGTATTATTTAAGAACTCAAAGAAAGTTTATGTGTGTCCATTGTCCAGCCATGATACAGGGTATCATTTCCATTAAATTGGATGACTTCTAGGAACTCCAGGGAATGATGTATATTCACTAAACTAAATGTATCAAAAGAGTATTCTATGAATGATTAGGAAGCACACAAGATTTTACTAGTGATCTAGAGAACATTGTTGGAAGGTGCATATGACATGTTACATTGATTGATGCACAGAAGACTGTAACAAATTAAAATTATTATAAATCAATTAATTTTCACCTACAATAATTTTTAAAATGGATACTCTAGGCATTCACATATGGCTTACCAAATTCCTAGAACTAGAGTACAATAAAATGTTTAATAATATAATTAAGTATTTGATTAATTTCTATATTTTAAAGTAAAACTTACATGTGCATTACTCTGAGTTGTAAGTAACATCAACTCATCCTCATGCATTGTATCTCATGAGATCTGCCGTATTATGAAACGCCAAATTATTAGGACTTGATCCCATGTGAAAAACATATTTCTGGTACTTGGTACAGGATTTAGTACAACAGACTCTTAAAGGGTGTTTTAATAGTTGAATGCATTAATAATGAATGAAGATAGATCAGAAAACTTACAGTTAGATAGAAGATATATATATTTTATTTTTTCCTGATTAAAACATTGGTTTCTCAATATTTTATACCAGAAAATAATAGTTGTTTTTTTTTTGGTATCTATATGAATGCCACATTTTTTTCTCTATTGATTTTTGTTAAGGCTAACCAAATGAGTTTAAGTTCTTTCTAGCCTATGGCCAGAAGAAAACATGATCCATTTCAAAAGCACTCACGTATCTTTAAAGTATGACTGAACAATTTCTCAAGGCACTTGGGTAAAAAAGATAAAGCTTTTTAAAGTATTTTGCTCACCTTTCTCTAAAACAATGAGCGGGGTTGAGAAACTTGGGGTTTATTGAATGAAGCAAAGCCCTAATCCCACAGTAACCTATTCAGGGGTGATATTGATCAATAGAGTCAAAGACATAAGAATGTAAGCAAAATAAACAGTGACTTTCTTATTCTCAATGGGTTCTTCCTGAGCTTCTCTAGGTAAGAACACAGATATAATTTTCCTTTGAGATAGGCTGTTTATTCCTATTGAATATGCCCCAGGAATTCTCTTACAGTAGGAAAGCCCATAGTGCATTCAATTATGTTGATTGTTTTTCCTAAGAATTGTTGAAGGTTTAAGAAGTTCAGGAAACCAATTGTTTACAAACCTAGATGAATAGTTATAGCTATTTGAGAGAAAAATGTGTTGTATATTTTGTCTTTTATTTTTCATTAAAAATTAAACAAATTCCTCTTAACTATGATTTTATAAAATTTACTTTTAGTAGTGCATGTTTGGAGTACATAATGCTCACACTCTTTATGGCACGCTGGTACAAGGCCAGAGCGCATCTGAATCCTTTTTATGCCCTCTTTTCCTCCTCTCCCTCCTCCCTCCATTTTGTTTGTAGGTGGAAGGTCCACCCTAAGTATTGATGATCACATGACTTTTGCTGGAATTAAAATTTATTGATCCAAGTAAATAACTAAATACAACTTGCCACAATCTTAAGTTTGTATACCATTTGCCAATGGAAGAGCAAAACTGCATAATGTTTTAAATCTGTCCTCTTGTGATTGCATGTTTCCTAACTGCTTGCCTTGCTCTCTTACAGACATTAGTATATTCTCTTTTTTCTTTCATCCTTTCTGATTCTTTTATTTTCTGGTGTTCTGCTTCATATTTTTACATTTTTCCTCTTTAAGTTCTTCTGTATGGAATATGGAGTTCTTTAGTGGCAAAGACATACATGAATACACAAGATGATTTGTTAGGTCCCATGTATAATTTAAACCTTCGTTGGGGTGCCAGTAGCTAAAAGTCAATATCTATAAAGAAATAAAAAAGGGGGAGAGAACAGTACAAAACAGTTTGGCTTCACATAATTAAAAAAAAATGTTGTAGATTTCAGATGGTTGGGATGACATGGGCGCTCACCTCTCTGGTTTCTTGATATCTCCAGCAGCTTGAACACCTGGTCAAACAAGGAAGTAAAAATCACCCTGCGCAGTCTGGCTCTCAGTGCATGGTTAATGTTCGCTTCCCTCCGTTCAATTACACCGTCTTCATTATGCTCGCTTCCTCACCATCACAGTTGTTAAAATGAAAAGCCTCCTTCCAGGCCGCAGCTCCATTATGCAGGCCTATACCTGTGCGGGCAGCATGCTCCTCTTCTCACCTCATATTGCCTTTTGCTTGGGGAGGAGATCCCTGCCGCGCATCTCAAACTGAAAACGGAAAGAAAATTAAGTTGCTGTTTGGAGTTTGAGTGAATTATGGAAAACGGGCCCTTTTTTGTCTACCAGGCATGTTGGTATAAGCTATTACCCACCTTCTACCCCATTCCCTGCAGTGGTGCCTGTCAGTATGGAAATCTCATCTAAACTTTTTATCAGTTTGGACCCAAGGCAAGGACACACACACACAAACTTTTCCTCCAGGCTGTGGCTCTGTGTCAAATATAATGGGTCTCGGAATGATTCATCCGCACTGTAATAGCGAGCTTACGGCAGGAAACTGTAAAACCCAGAAACTCAACCCTAATCAGTCTCCAATTTAGATGAAGAAGCACCAAATCAATTGTTCGGTAGCAAAATGTGGGCAAAAGCTAAGTGTGAAACTGCCTTCAGTGAATACGGAACTTTTTGTAGAGGAGTGCATTATCTGGCTGCACATGTATGTGTGTGTTTTATTTTTTGAATTTCTAATGTATATTTAAAGACCTCAGGGGCCAGAATGCCATCCCCAGGACCACAGCAGGGCCGGCCCTGCACGAGGGGCGCGTTGAGACAGGGACTGAGATGGGGTATGGTGGCGCGCGCCTGTAATCCCAGCTTTTGGGAGCCTGAAAACAAGAGAACCACTACGAGTCCGATCTACAGAGTGAAGCCCTATAGACACTGTAATAAATAAAAAATAAATAAAACAAAATAAAGACCAACGTTAATTTTATGCATGATACATAATATTTTAAACATTTCTTGAACTAGCTTTTGAGCCACACAATTACATTAATTTTAAATTAGTTTTATGACAAAATATTTGTTTGCTTGAAATTAAATTCAAAATATTGTTGTGTCTGGTTTTAGGCTTAACTGATAAAACAGAGACTAAAATTGAACTCTATGTTACAGCGCCTTCAGAACAACACACATTTTTTCCCCCTGATCTGACTTTTTTCAGTTTTCCTTTAAAGCTAGTCATTTTGGGGCCAGCCAAATAGATCAGTGGATTAAAGTGCATTCAAGCAGGTGCTGGGGCCTGCAGAGCCAGCTCTATCCCACCCCCAGGGCGCACTGAACTGGCAATTGACACTGGGTGTGGTGTCACCCCTGTAATCCCAGCTCCTGGGAGGCTGTAAACAGGCGGATCACTAGGAGTCTAATCTAGTAGTGAGACCCTGAACATCTTGTAGACCCTTCCCTAAAACACACACACAAAATAAAACAACAAAACAAACAAAAAACAAATCATTTAGAAATATTTTTGGTTAATGGTAATAGATGTATATCTCAAATTACCTTTATAAATATATATCAGCAATGTGAATTTCTAGAGTATTTCTAACTAGTGAAAAGCTCAGTTTGATGCAGTAATCACTTTTTCACATATTAAAAATTGAGGTTAATATATAGTTTAAAATATTCCCAGATGATGAGCATATAATTTAATGAAATAATTTAATTAATGTAACTGTGTGCATAATTTGTTGTATTTAGTGGAGAAATGTTCAGGCCCATTCAGGTCTCACCCCAACCAGACTGTGAGCCTTTGGAAGCACCTCAGGAGGTTGGCTTCCTCATGTACCTACTAGTTGATTCTCCTGAGCAAAGAAACAAGATTCTGATTTCTCTCCCTGAAAACTGGCCTCGCTTATTACTGAGCTTCGTATAATACTAACATATATTATATCTTGGCCTCATTGTTATTTTCACTGGTTATATTTTTAACATTCATCCATGGTACTGTTCATATCAGGAATCTATTGTTGCAATCAGTGAATAGTACTTAAATGAATAAATTCAGTTTTTAGTTTAGTTCTCTATTTTCCTCTTGTTGAATGTTTCCTTTTATTTACCATTTGGAGATATTGTGGAGAAAATTGCTATAAAGTATTTTTGTTCAAGTTCATTTGAAAATGTATGCTTTCATCTCACTTGGAAAACATCTGAGAGTTCAATTACAAGTAGGTGTAATGTTTAATTTTGTGAAGAAAAACACAGTTTTCCTAACTAGTTGTACCATTTCACATTCCTATGAATAAAGTACAAAAGTTTAGTAAGCTCATACTTGTGCCACTATTTGCTGTTGTCAGTTTTTAATATTTTAGGCCTCCTGCCTGTTATTGCCTGCTGTCTATTTTTGTTTGTTTGCTTGTTTTATTGTTTTTGCTCCAGTGTAAAAAATGAGAGTGTCAAAAATAGGAGTAATGTGACATGAGATATGAGGTAGAACAGTTTAGGTATTTTACAAATTATAAGATTATTTATTCTCATCATTTAAGAGTCTCATACTTCCATTTTACATAATAGATTACTAAGAATGAAAAGCAATTTTTTAAATATATATTCTGGCAAATGCACTATTCCATTAATGATGTCATGCAAAGCCATGTAAAATATAGCAGCAAAAATTTGCAGGTTTCTGAAACAATGCATGTATTCACGCATTAATACCAATTCAGTCAAAAGATCTAAAAGCAATGAGTTCAAAACAGGGAATTGTCAGTGTATTTCTGGCTTCTAAATCTCATGCTTTAAAATATCCCATTTTAATATTAATGGTCACAACATCTTTTAATATTACAATAAGTGAAGGCAAGCATAAAACTATTAAAGAGAGTCCAGGAGATAAACAATTACCACAGTAGTTAATTAACAGGGACAAGTAGTCTTTTTTTGTGACAGGCCTAGAATTATAATGCTAATCCCTTCAAGACTGTTTCTTTCCTGTTAGGCTTTTCATAGAGCCTCAGTAAGCAGAGGATATTTAAGATAATTCTATAACAAAGTAATTTCAAAAATAACATGTTTTCTGCAAGAGCCAGAAGTTGGATCTCCCAGCCTACCCCCAGGGTGTGCTGAGACAGCAATTGAGACTGGGTGTGGTGGTACACACCTGTAATTCCAGCGCTTGGGAGGCTGAAAACAGGAGGATCACTATGAGTCCGAACTAGAAGTGAGACCCTGTAGAGCCTGTCCAAAATACACACATACACACATACACACAAACACACACACATACACACACACAAAAGTACAATGCTCATTCAGAAAATAGTATTAGTGTGTCTATATAATCATACATAAATTGTTTATATACTTTCCTTTGGAAATTAATAATTAGAAAAAAATTATTTGTCTGTTTGGGCCTTGCTGTAGCTTCTAGGACTCTGTTTATTCAATTATGTCTGAATTGATGTCTAACTCCAGAGATTTCAAAGATTACAAGTTATTTCCCCCACTGGTACCAGAGGAATTAAGTTCAATTTGGGAAGACTTTGACTTTGCAGGGAGGAGTTAAGAGATTTCAGTGAAAATTATAAAACTGTGTAAAAATAATAAAGCAGTAACCACAAGACATAAAATCTATCTGAATTCTTTAAAGGGATATGAGTAATTTCCCTTGAATAAACAAGTTATTCTGAATGGGTTCTAAAGTAATTTAGAATGAAAGCCAGAAGAGTATATGAAAACCCACATGGCAAGCAGGATCACTTTTTAAAAAAGTTTATCAATCTAATGAGCACTTAATTAAAGTCAACAGAGTCTCTAAGTCTCCAAGTAATTTTCAAAAAGAGCTTTTGGGAAAGAGCAAATCTTTTTCTCCTTGTTTGTCCTCTTTTTCTCTTATTCTTCATTTATCTGGTAACAGAGGAAACCCTTTGCAGTGTGAGTTTTGAGAACTCATTTATATTAACTCTTTCTTCTTATAACACAACGCACTTGTGACCAAGTAAACATAAATCTTCTGTTCTACTAACTACCAGTATTTTAGTCGCAGGAAAAAGTAAAGTTTTAGTATATTAGTTACTTGGCTTCTAAATTTAGGATCTCATGAGGCACTCTATCTTTTATATTTCTACATTTTCCTCATATATGTGTCTGTACCTCTATGCCTATATGTGTCTGTCTCTAAAATGTCAGTTTGGTTATACCTGGCATACTTTTGACTTGCTCTTTTTTGCAGAAGTGACCAAAAGGGATAACGAGAAAACAGAGACTAAGAAAGCAGCCAGAAATTAGAAGATAGAATGGGACTATTAGCCATTTAGTACTTTGTCAACAAATACTGTGTCAGACCATGTGACCACTTTGAAAACTTAGGAAATGTATAAATATCGAATTGTTGATAACCTACAATGCTGCAACAATCATCATTCTGTATTTCAGCTAGGAATGCAGTTCCTTTTCTGGGTATTAACTGTGATTGTGGCTGTGAGACTGAAAACCATACTGCAGCTCACTCTGCCTTTCATCTCTTCCCTTTCCTCAAGCTACTGACATTGGCAAGTTCATAAAGGTACTTAAATTTCTTCAGAGAAAATAATCATAATGTTTGCAATGCTGAAGGTTCACATACACAACTGCTTCTCTGATGACATGATGAGAAGTGAGGGTAGTGTATGAAAGATTATCGTGTCATTGAATGAAATCCATCCTGAGTTTGGGGGAGGAATCAGCAGAGCTTCAGCGATGGAGGCAGTGTTTCCAGGTGCGCTCTGGGATCTGCAGAGCAGCACAAAGCAGCCACCTTGGAGAAATTTTTCTTCCAAAGGAGAATAGAATCATTTAGGCATAAAGAAAAAGGGGCTGCAATATTTTATACTTATTGTTCATGCTATTTGAAGGGTATCACTCATTTGATTTATTTTTAGCTGATAAGCATCAGAATTAGCATTTGTAACTCAGATGTCTGATTTCCAAAGACCTTACTTTTAATCACTCTATGGTTTTGTCCTTTGTAAAAGTAACAGGCAAAGTACTAAACATTATTAGCAGAAACTGTGCTCATCCATTAATTTTCCAATTTTATTTCCCATTTAAGTAAAGGAAATTTTGGTAACTCTTAATTTTAAAACACTTAAGAAAGAGCTCTGCAAACCAATGCCCTTTACACCAAAAGATAATGAAAGCTTAATTTCTACTACTAAGAAAAAAGAAAGGAGAACAAACCTATAAGGAAACAGAACAAAGCATGTTTCTATATTGAATATAACTCAGATTCTTAGAAGGAAATAAAGGAGTAATTTAGAATTTTCCATTTCTCAGGAGCTAATGGGTCTAAACCTTGCACAAATAAAGTGAGAACAAAAATTGCAATTATCAAAATAAATAGATATCTCATAAAACAAACTTGAAATTTATGTAATTCTTTTGCATATTCATAAGTTGACATATTAAAGTTTTTATTGGTTTAAATGAGATTATTCTTTAATAATGGAAAATTTAAAAAGGATGTATTTTTAGAAAATGAAATACAGCAAGGTTTTACTATAATTGGAATAAAATTTTTATGCATTGATAAAATAAACTTTAACTACCTCATTAAATGAAGTGCACTAAACCTGAAAGAAATCACATAAAACTGTATATCTTTGATTTTACTTAGTATTATCTGGAAATTGTACTTGTTTTGGAAAATATTACAGTTATAATTTAAATAATCTCTGTTACTTACTTGTCACACTTGGCCAGCTTGAATTCAGGGCATGACAACAGTGGTCAAACAAGTAGTTTTTAATGCCCATCTTTACTTTAACTGAAGAGTTTTTAAGACAAGAACAGTTAGAAAGTCATGAGTCTTCAGTCTTCCTTTCCATTAGAGCTTGGATATTTTTATTGCAGGGCAAAATATCTTTTAAATTTTAGGATGAATGAGAGATCTGTAATTCTTCCGTAAAATAGTTAAGAGTATTATTTTGAAGGTGGAGTTATTTATCAGACTAAGTGATTTTCTGGAAGAAATTTTATACGGATTTTGAATACCTAAAATTTGACTCTCTGAAACTATTTGTGCCCATGTACTACTCAGAAGCCTCATAACCTAAAAGGCATACCATCACCTCAAACTGATGACTTAAAAAGAGCTCCCTTCCTAAATATGTCAGCTTCCTTATAACAAAAATAATCTTAAGCACCTACGATATTAGAGAACATGGGATAAAGACAGAGAAGCCATGGTGGTACACCAGCTTTTTGCTTAGATTCTTTAGAACCTGTGCATAATAGAATTAATAGATGGTAGGGTGAACTAAAACTGAGATTGTAGAGATCCCTCCCTTCAGTTGTCAAATGAGAGAACTCATTCATTGTCTTTCCAGCTGGCAAGGATTTTAGAATCATGGTGTTTGCATTTTTCCCATGTCATGTATGTCACCGTTATGGAACCTGTCTTTATGGGACTCATCTATAAGCCTTAAGAAAAAAATAATGTTTAATGTAAAATTCCCTAATGAAGTAAAATGGATGGAGGATAATGCAAATTTTAAAATTTTTATATTCATCGCTACCTATTTGGAATATAAAATGATGGCATTCCTTATGTGGAGTTGACACATATGCACAATACATTTTGATGCATGTTTTCACCCCCCCTTCAGCCTTCCCCTCATCTCTTGTCCTCATTCCCCTTTTTTGTCTCTCTCTTTTTTTATATTTGGTACAGGTACTCACTACGCAGCTCAGATTCACAGTGATCCTCCCGATTTCAGCCTCCACAGTGCTGGGATTACAGCCGGGCACCACTATGCCCGGACTCTCGTCATCTTGGCACACTGCACCATGGGGCTGGCACAGAATGCAAGAGCTGGGATTGAACCCTGGCCCCTGGATTTTCCAAAGCAGGTGCTTAATCCACTGAGCTATCTCACTAGCCCAGTCCTGTTTTCTTTTGCAAAGATCTCAGTATTCCATATTTCTTTTTATTTTTTAATTTTTTAAATTTTATTTAGAAATGAATAGTAAAGAGACAGTTTCAAAGCAACTTAGTGAGATAGTTACAATAATTAATACATTGCACATTGTTTTCTTCATAATAGTTATTCAGAGTAAAAGATACAGACATGATAACCTGTTAGCACAAATCTTCCTTCTCACTGAATTAAGAGAAAGTAGCTGTATACCTATCCTATTTTGTACATACAGATATATATGTGTGTGTGTATATATATATATATATATATATATATATATATATATATATATATTTCACTACAAAATGGTCTTTCATTTATATCCCCCTTTATTTTTTAGTTTTGTCAGAGATGAATATTCCATTGTCATTTAAATATTGTAGGCATGTGAATTCAGCAAAGTAATACAATATAGTCCAGTAGTCTATAATAGTAGTGGGTTATCCATAGGACTAGCATTGTGAGAAGTTGTTGACATGAGCCTTTCACAGCTCAGGAGATTAATATGGCTTTACTTTTTATACCTCATTTTTATACTTTTCTGCTGGATGGTTAAGAAAAAATAAAGAAAATCAGTATAACAAGAAATATAATTTTTTTATCTGCCAAGTTTTGTCAGATCCCCTCAGGATTTACCCTGAAATCCTGTACTTCAGGTGTAGATCCTTTGTCAGTGTCAGCCATGTGCATGAGTCACGGCCATTGCTTGACCAATTTGCTCTCTGTGAAATCCTGAGAGAAGGATTTCTCTCTAGGTGACTTTCCTTAGGCACATTATATATCATTGATCACTTTCCTCTGTGGCCCCATAATCTATTGCTCCTTTAGTTTTGGTCCTTGGGTTTTTCATCTAAGAGAAACTATTGACATATGTATGTCTGATTTATTTCACTTGATGATACAGTTTCAAGGTATATGTGTGGTCTTTAAGTCTGTGTCCCTGTACTGCACACTGTCTGCAGGACTCTGCCCAGTGCGTCTGACATGGGGATGTTCAAGATTAGTGAGCAGAGAGGTCAGTAGGACAGGGATCATGGTTCAATCTCCGGCACCACATGTCATGTCATCTCCACCACCAGGGTGGGCTGAGCCAACCAGAGTGCGAGCTAGTGGAACATGCCTCTAATTATAGCGCCGGGGAGGCTGAAAACAGGAGGATCACCACAAAATCAAGCTGCACAGTGAGAACCTGAAGCAACAACATACTTTTTTTTTTTTAAAGAATCCTTTCACAATAGGAGAAAATATTTCAATGTTTCATCTGAAAAACCATTCATAGGAAAATATATAAGAAAATTTAAAACATTTAACAAAGAAATATATGCAATTCAATTTAAAAATGGGAAGATTTTCTGAATAGACATTTGTCAAAAAACCTACAAATAACTAACAGATATAGGAAAACATGCTTAATATCTCTAGCCATCAGAAACCTGTATGTGAACACTATAAAGAAGTATCATTTGTATCACTTTGATATGGCATTACCAGAAAAAGCAAAATACTGGCAATGTATTTTAGATGTAGACAAAAAAGAAGCTCCCATATACTTACTGGTCTTTGGGATGTAATGTAGCCTCTGTGCAGATCACTATGAATATTCCTCAAAATATTAAAAATAGATGTGCACATGAAAGGTCATGTAAATCTAGCTATCTTCCTTCTGAGTATTTATCCAAAAGAAATGAAATCAATCTCCCAAAGTGGTGCCCTTGCATCCATGTTTACTGAAGCTCAATTCGCAGTAGCTAAGATATGAAATTAGTCTACATGCCAATCAATAGACGAATAAGTAAAAAATTACTATGTACACATAATTGAATATTACTTAGCTGTACAAAAGAAGGCATGTCTTTTTCAGTAAAATAGATAGAACTGGAGGAAATCATATTAAATGAAATAAGACAAATACAAAACAAGTGCTACATGCTCTCTCTCAGATGTGAACCTAAGAACAGTCCATGTTTATGTAGAATGGTTATTACTAGAGGTTTTGAAGGGTAGGCGTGGTGGATAAAGGAGAACTAATTTTATATGCATGCCTCCTATAAGCACATGTAAAAATATAATACCAAATCCCATGCATTTATAAAATTAATGCATACAAAACAAAAATAAGTTACAATAGCTTTTTCAGAGTTTCCCAGCACACTGATAAGTCAGTACAGAGCAAAAGTATATCCTTATTTGAATTTTTAAAAAATCTGTTCATTAAAATAACTAGTTTTCTTTGTTACTGAAGTATTTCAATACAAAAGCTATTTTCATGAATATTATGCCATCTCTATATACTGTTCATCAGTTATTTGAGGAAAATATTTGTGGAGTTATAGTTGCTGCACTAGCTACTCCTTGACAACTGAAGTAAATGGAAAATGGGACATTTGTTCAGTTCTATTGATTTTTGTAATCATTGAACCTCAACGCAATTTGTCCACTAGAATTTGAACTCCTAGTGGACTAGGACTGTGTTGTATTTATTGTTGTGATTCTAGAACGTGTTTTAGTATTTAGTGAAAATAAAGTAGTTAATGCATGTGAAGTGCATGCAGAACTTACAGAGGCTTACTTCACTTTGGAAACAGCAAATCATAGCAACCATTTTAGAAACAGCATGTATAATTCAGATCTCCTTTTTGGATGTGTATAGGTACACATGTTGATCCACTTTCTTTAAAAACAAAGTACTGCTAGGAATTAAAAACTGATATTTTTATTGTAAATGAAGTATACACTTAACACATGGTTTTTCTCTGTGAAAGAAATATGAGAATCATTCCTCACAGGCTGTATTTTATTGCTATGGTGAAGAAATCTTTTTACTCAATTGTCAGTTTATTGTTTTTAATAACTATACTTTTAATTTGAATTAACTCCTCGTTGCAAGAAAATGCAACCTCAGAAAGGGTGAGAAAGTAAAAAACTAGTTTTACACGTACTTAAAATCATAGGCATAAAATAGTAATAATATAAAACATACAAAAGTCCTTTAATAAACATAATTTAATAATCCAATCATGAATCTGGGCACCTTCAGAAAATTGTGAAACAAATTTAAGTTGATAAGGTTATCAAAATTAAGTTAATCTTGTGGACTTTGGCTAATGACCTAGTGAATCGTTGATATCTTTGAGTCTTTTTTTGTCAGACTACACAGAATAAAATCTTTATCTTCTGCAAAACAGATTTTTGAAAAATCCTGTGCTTTTCAGTTCCCAAAACAATCAGTACATGGAGAGAGTTATTTAAGAGCTGTCAACCACTAGAAGAAACTAGAGAACACAAAGAAAATTGCATTATTATTTAAGTAAGATTCTGGGATGAAGACAGACATCAGGCATTTCTGACAGCCTCTTAAGAGATTTAAAAAGAGGAAACCTAGTTACTGGTGAGATTGCTGCCATTGGAATAGATGCTGTATGTGCTGCATTTATTTCTCCAGATAGAAAGTGTTGGTGTCTAACAGTTACCATCTAAGGCACTTTCTGGTGGCTTTTGTTGTTACTGAATCAAACTCAACTCTTTGAATCAAATTTATTAGCCCATGTCCCTCAACCTCATGTCACAGGGTTGACCCAGGGGGCATCCCTGATAAAATAACTGCACACTAATTTCAACTCAGAATCTTTTTTCTAGAGAACCTAACAGAAGACAGAAATTCAGACTAACTAATCAAAACTTACACTATGAATTTATAAGAGTAATTTAAGAGCTTGAAGGCATTAAAAGTAACTTCTCTGTCTACTAGACAAATCAATAAATATCTTGTTGGAATGGGAATTTAAGTCACTACTTTGAGACTAAGAGCTTGAGTCTCTCCTTTTCAAGGAAGCTCTGGGTTGATACTGATAGTGCCTGGAATACTCCAAGTAGTGGAAGTGTAGTACAATTAAGAGAAGCAAGGAACAAAAATATTTCACAGGTCTATTGCCTTGGTTTCTTTCTCATTACTGAGGCATAGTACTCCTCACTCATGGATCTAAGAAGCAAGGTTTACCTTGACTTGCATTTTGTAGAGGTTTCAGTGTGTAGCTGACCAATACGTGGCAGCATGGCATAAAGCATGGCCCAGAAGAAGCAGCATTTAGTACAGCAACTGAGAGCAGAGGGAGCTCAGTGGAGAAGAAAGTGAGATAGACCTGCCTAGCCATGCCCCAGGGACCCACCTCCTCCAATTCAGATTCACCTCTCCCAGTGCATTCAGCAATAAATTCATCAGTGGACCCAGTCCATCATCCACTCACCTCCACAAAGCCTCACCTAGGAGCCTTACAAAACTTTCCAGTCCTAAGCTTTGATATATATCTTAGATCTTTTGGAAAAATGGGCCCTTTAAAGATTAAATTTTATCATAAGAAGAAATTATTTTTCTTTTTTTTGTTAATGTCCTGCAATTAATATTAATTAATATTAATTAATATTAATTGAAAATATAGACAGAAAATATAGTCTTTTATAATCTACATGAAAAAAGATCTGCTTTTTGGCTTAATGACCATCACTATTTTAACATGCTGGCATTGCCTGTGACTATTCCTCCTTAAGGAAAATTTCCTGATCAAAGTCTGTGTGTTGACCTGAAGTGTTTTTAAATTGATCATCTGCTTTTCAGGTTGATGAATAGACTTTTCAAGGAACTCTAGAAGTCTTCTCTAAGAAAAGGCTTATGCATTGTATTATCGAGTGGTTTACATCATAAAACTAGTTAACAGGTTGATTTATTATGTTTTGGTTTAAAGGAAACTATGACTTGTACTGATAGTATATGATTTAGTAGCTCAAGGTTGATGATCAACATTAAATGGCTGTTTTAAAGATTATTTTCAGTCAAGTGTGCTTTATTATCCTTTTATATTTTTCATAATTTTATTGAAGAACAAATAGCAATGAGACAGTTTCAAATCAAATTAGTAGAACAGATTCAATAATTAATATATTGCACATTGTTTTCATAGTGGTTATTTATTGTACAAGGTGCAGACATTATATTCTATCTACAAACACTATTAGAGAAGATGCCTCTATTCACTGAATTAAGAGAATGTAGCTGTATACCTACCTTTTTTTAAAAGTTGAATTATAGTACAGTTTCAATAATTAATACATTTTACATTGTTATCTTGATAGTAGTTATCCATAGTACAAGAAGGATTGTTTCACTGAATTCAGGAGCCTGTAATAGTTGAGGTACAATAGAACGCCCATCTCTGACAGGACTAAACAAAAAAGGGGGGATACAAAGGAAGGACCATTCTGTGTTTGTACATACAGTACAGTTAGGATAAATATGTAGTACTTTCATGTAGTTTTGTGAGAAGAAAGATTTGCACTAGTAGTGTTTGGACAGGAGATCCAGGACTGTTTTTATTTTTGAATGGTCATAAAGGAGTAACTGCTGACTTGACAGGCAAGACTCTTATATTGAAAATCAAGGCTGGGGAGATAGCTCAGTGAGGACCTGGGTTTGATCCCAGGTATTACATGCTGTGCTAGCTCAAGAACTCTGGGCAAGTGTTGTCAGTCACTGAAACCAGGCCTGGTGGCCTATCCCATAATCCCAGCCCTGGGGAGGCTGAGACAGGAGGATCTCTATGAATCCAAGCTGTCTATTGAGACCCTGCGCCAAGTAGATAAATAAATTAATAAATTGTACATAGAAAATAACAATAATAAATTTTTTAAAAAATAAAATATACAAAAGTGGGAGGTGGGGGCACAAGACAGCTCAGTGGTCTAAAGTGCGTATTTAGGCAAGCTTAGGCAAAGCACAGGAACTGCAGTTCAATCTGCAGCACCACGTGCTGTGCCAGCCCTGCCTCCAAGGAGGACTGAGCCAGCCACAAAAATAAATAAATTATATATATATATAATGACATTTATTTTGACTTTATTTAAGCACTGTTGTGTGACTACTTAATATGTCTATTAAGTCCTTGCATTGATGTTTTATAATATTGAATAACTTTTAAGCAATTCTTAGCTAGAAAGATATAATTTATTTTGAAAATTTACTTTTTTATTTTTTAATTTTTTTTGCAGAACTGGGGACTGAACTCTTATTTTGAAAATTTAAATGTGTTGGTTTGTCCATTTTTAATTTGGAGTTAAATTTGCACATGAGAACAATTACACCTTTAGTTGATGCTGTTGGTGATTGCTATATATTTCTTATTTACCTTCTATGATCAAATATCAATGGGTAGGTTAGAGTCTATCTGAAGTGATCACTCATATAATGTACAGAAAATGTATGGTTTAGTACTGAATATGGTTTTTGCAAAGTTATTTTCATGAATGTTGCTTTCACTTTATTGCAATCTTAAGAGACGTAAGAAAATTAGGAACTAAAAGTAAACACATTCTGACTGCAATGGTTACCAATTCCATTTAGTAGAACTGTGCTCCTTCTACATGACTTTTCTTACTCATTGGTTCTCAAAGATTAATCTGCTCCAGCATTCTCTTAAGGGCTGTTAGAGTAACAGATTCCTGGAACCGCCCCAGTCCCTAATTCAGTTAGGCTGTGGTGGGAACAGAGAATCTGCATTCCTAGAACACTCCCAGAGACACTCATTCTGAGGCTGCAGGTCCAGAGAGGCTGCCTTGACAGCCACAGTGCTTTTCTCTTTCAGCTTTCTTCTCCATGCCTTATCCTTTCCCACATCAAGTGCTCTCTGCCTATTTAAAAATATTTTTAGAAACGTTAAGTATATAGTCATATTTACAAAACCCAAATAGTGTTGCACTGAGTTAATGAAGCCAACCACAAAATCCATGTATGTATAATTCAATTTATGTACAATATTTAAGAACAGACTAAACTCAACTGGGTTCAGTGGTATGTGCCAATCAATATTCCTAGCTACTGGGGATGCTGAAGTAGGAACACTGAAGATTCTAAGCAGCCAAGGTAACATAGTAAGACCCTATCTCATAAAAGAAAGCAACAAGAAGCAACATCATTGATCAAAACAATGATAATTAAATTAGAAAAGGATAGGAAGAGCAGCTGGGAAGGAATATGAAGGAATATTCTAAAGAGATATAAATGTGTTATATTTCGGTTGAGATAGTTGTAGAATGGGCACACATTTTGTGCTAATTATACATTAAAAATTGTAGCCTTTTATACATGTATAGTATGCCCTAATTAAAATAAGATATGATTGCAAAAATTTTATGTAGTTGTTGAAAAATAGATTTATTAAGCCAACTCAGGCTAATGTGAAGAGAATAGATTGAATATAGTTCTTTTTGTCAAGGGCATGTAACAGAAAAAATAAAGAAAATAGTACACTTTTAATAGTGCATTTTGAGGAGTAGATTGATTATGGCATCAAGAAGATTCCCAGGTATCATTCTTAGCATCATTTCATTATTTGCTTGTTTATCAAGACTTCTTGAATTTTGGTTTATTTCTCAAAGTATAAGACATTCTGGCAGATAACTTCTGAGCCTGTTTAGTAAGGTGGGTCTTCCGCAGCTCAAATGGCTTCAAGATATTAATGCATTTTATAGCATCATTTCAATCTGAAGTTGTCTTGAATATTTATGTCTTCATGGTTGCTTTTCCTTCTACTTGATCATCATGTCAAAATATATCTCCAGAGCCTAAAATAGATCTTGAACATACTACATATTCAAAAATATTTATGAAATGAATGAGTAGATGGACAAGCCTTCGTTAAACAAAATGAAAATTTTGGTCAACTATACAGCTGTCTCAATTTTCTTGGGTAGCTAAGATCAAAGGTAGGCAAGGTCAAGCCACTGACAAAATGCTTCAGAGAGTGAAAGATGTAATACTTATAAAATAATCCCACATGTTCTGAGCTTATTACAAACATTAGTTCTCTATTCTATGGGTATGGATGTCTACCCAAAAACTGTATAGCTGTAGCCAGGCAAAATTTTATGGAATGTAAATAAACAAAAGGGAAACTGCTTTTCAGCCAAATATAGTTTCTAACCACAGTTGATCAGGAAATCATAACGGTTGGGAATAATCTGGTGGTGGTTTGCCAGTGATAATATGGAAGACATTTCTTAATTTTGCTGCTTTTTTTTCTTGATATATCAGTACATATTAAATTTTAAGTGTTCTGTACATTTTCATTTTTAAATGTATGTAATAAAAGGCATATCAGTAATGAAAGAAGTCTGCCTTGTCACCAGGAAATTTCCAATGGTTACATATACATGTGTTCACCTCGGAAACTTGGAAAAACATGCTCATGACTCACGAGGAACAGAGTGGGTAGAATATGGCACAAAGACAACACTTGGTCTACTCGAGATAATAGCATAAAGTGAAAGGCGCAATTTTTTTTTTTCTTTTGGCTAGGGTGGCTAAATGAGAATAAATTGTCCTACAAACTGATTATTAAAAAAACAGGTTAAAAAAACCTTAGTTCTATTTTCCAAGTTTCTTTAATTTCCTAGACAAAAGTTATCTTTAAGATGTGAATATTTATTCTGCACCCATTAATGATGCAAAGCTGTTCTGTGACATATTTAATGTGAAAGAGTCTTTAAAAATTGAAACATTATTTGAATGTAAAGCATTATTTGTAGTTTTATTTATGCTTAACAAGATATTCTTATATTAATAATGGTAATGATAGTATTATGAACATATAGTCAATACAAGCTCTATTACAAGTGTAATTTAAAGGCAAATACTTGCTTTAATCTTTGGAAGCGTATTTTCAAAGTGTAAAATTATTTCCAGATGATTGAACAAAAAAATGTAGGGAAGAGATTTTAAATACTATCTTGTAATCTCTTTGTTGTACAATACAATAAGGAAAATATAAACTTAAAATTTTTTTATGTCATTTCCTGTAGGTATCACAACTATTTGTTTACAATATTGAGCCCGCATTCCAATATGTCTCTTAATCTAAGAAGTAAAATAACCCAGATGAAATACTTTTTAATCATTTGATATGCAGAAGAATTCTATTGTCACACCTAACTCACCATATTATTCTTCCAGATTAACTTGCTGTGGACTAGTTTAGAAAACAGTGATAAATATGCAGATAACCAGTAGAAAGCATATTGTGTAAACTCTCTAATAAAAGTGAAAAATGTTTGTCTGTAGCTTAGCCAATGCTTTCTTGGAATTTTCTACTAACAAAGGCAACAAATATTTGAATTGTAAGTTAAACTTTAAAAATGATATTTTTCAGAAAGAGAAAATGTATTTGGGGAATCCATTTTGTAGAGTTGAGTCTTTTGAAAGATGTTGCTGTCATCAGTATGGGCCATTTGGTTCACCTGCTAATTCCCAGGAATGTGTATATAGCAAAAGGTTTGTGCCTCAGGCTGTCCCTCTTAATGCTGAAGCCAAATCAGCGAAATGGATTGGATACATATAAATGTTTTGTCACCTTCCCAGTACCAGAGAGCTCAAATTGCTGAACATTTCATTCCCTTTTGTGGTTGAGAAACGTGTGTTCCTTATTATAAAGGGTTTAGGGATGGCATACTGTGTAATAGCTCAGATGAGTGAAAACAAATTTAAATATAAGCAATGTGCTAGCTTATACTTTGCATGTTGTAAATACTCTTAGAAACAGTATGGGGCCTTATTAAGTTTGAACCTCAGGTCTTTCAACTTCCCTGAGAAAAGAGAACAAATGGTAAATGCATGGGAAAATAAGTAACTAACCTTTGTGATTTCCCACTTCAGCTCAAGCCCAGATATTTTTGTCAGTTGCTAATTACAGCCATATTTCTCCAAAGCATTTTCTTTCTTAAGGAGGAAAAAAAAGAAGAAAAGCATTTCAAGGAGAAAGGCTGAACTGTGCAATGTGGAGTCACAATTTTCAGAAGGCAGGAGTATAGGAGTGCTTACTGGATTGATGGCAGTTGAGAGGACTTCCTGCTGAAGAAAAGGGAGAGGGCGTTTAAGTAGAGTAGACAGAAGTAGAAACTGGATCATGGTAAGTCAAAAGGAAGGATTAGATCCAAATTCAAGGAGAAAATAGTAAGTGCTATAGCTTGAGAGTAGAAAATATGTCTGAAAATGAGACAACTATCAAGGGGAATGTATTTATCCAGCTGAGAAAGTTTCCTCAGTGCTGTGCTCTGTGCTTTCATGTCCCCCTTGTTCTAGACACAATTTGTTCATTGACACCTATTAATTCCTATCACCTCTACCACTGCACATCTTCATAGAACTAGCAGGATTTCTGGCTTAGGGGCAAAAAGATAGGGAAGTATTTGTACTTGCAAAAGAATTAAGCAAAGAGAAGCAAAACACTTGATGCAAGGTCACATATATCAACTATTAACGGGATATGCATTGGTGCTTTAGGTCCTAGCCCTTTATCCTGTATCATTTCTAGAATTTTTGTATTGGGTGTGACTGGAAAGAAGCTGGCCCATTCTTCCCTCATGTTACCACCTGTGGAGGCAAAAATGATGATCAGACAGCACCCCCACTCAGCTAAGCTTTGTCTTCCCAATCCCGCTCCTGATGAGTGGTAGATCCCCTGGAGGACACGAAACAGGCGTTTTGTCAAAGAGAAAAACTCAGCTTCTCTGAAATGTCAGTTACTGTTTTGATTGCTTTCTTATTTTTCTATATAGACACTTGTTGACAGGGAACTGTGGTGATCGTTCATTGCTTTTAAGTAATAAACAACCACAAACTGTCGCTGTCACTTTCACTTCCTGTCCTCATTCATTTTCTTTAGCTACTGCTACTTTATCTAAAAACTGTGTCTGAAGACTAGATCAGTGCGGGTGCTGGAAAAGAATGCGGGAGGGAGTGGAAAAGGCTGGCGGCCCAGCTCTCAGTGCTCAGCTTATGTCATTCACCTAAGGGCTTAGAAATGTTGTTCTGTTTTGTTTTGTTTCTGTTTTCTTTTTTGTAGGATCAAGTGGAAATCCTGGCTTTATTGATGCAGGATTTCCCTAATCCTGCTCCAGTAGTTAAAAACTACCCTTTGCTTCTCTTTTGATTTTGAAGCTTGTACAGGCTGAACTGCTTCTCTCAGCAACTACTGGAGACAGCTTTTGTGATAGGAAGAGCTGGATTGGGTTGTCCTTCACAGAGACCTTTCTTCCAGCTGCTTCCACATAAATGCGTGTCTCTATAACTCACAAATTATCAGGAAACAGGTGTTTTTCTATTAATAGTCAAGATGCATCAAAAGAAGGAGAAGGTATGGCAGTATGTGATCAGGTGGTCCATGGTTGAATACTTTCCACACAATAAGTAATCACTCAAAGCTCATATCTATTTATAATAAAATCTATAATTACAAGCCAGGTGGCTGTGGTTAACAGATTGTGGTGTTTTGGAACAGGTTACTTGACTCACCGTTACGTCTTTAGGGAAGACAGGACCACCTGGGTAGGGAGAGGGTGGTGTGTGTCTGCATATAAACTGAACATGTGTGCTCTGGTCAGCCTCCTTACTTACTGTCTTCTGAGCCTGGGTACATCAAGTTTGAACTCTATAAATGTCCTTTTTTTCTTTTTTTGCACATATTAGGGGCAAAATCTTTATATGACAGTCTGTAGAATTTGAGTCCCGAAGTTCTGTGATATTTTTCCTGCTGAAGCATATATAGAATTAATATCAATTTGAGCTTTTTAATGCATTACTCTGAAATCAAGAATGTAATCTGACTAGTTGAATCTGTGGTTATTGATTTTTCTTATTTTCTGAACTATTTATTTCAGACTATTTAAGGAACAGTATGAACACTGGTTTAATGACAACACTACAATATGAATTTAAAACTTTAATAATGTGTCAAAAATTTATTGACTGTCTTTCATTAGTGACTTTTAGAATCTGTGAAGGATATTAAGAGGTAGAGTAGAAGGTTTCTTTGTTGACAGAACTTTCTCCTCAATTAGGGAGAAAAGATTCAATAAAAAGATAAAAATGTATCTGTGTTGGTTGTTCCTGCCCTGTAGTGACCAATATTTTCTAAAGCTGGTAAGACATAAAGGATTATTATACAAAAGAGATGGTTACATGTAAATTTTTCTAGAGAAAGTAATAATAGAAAGGTGGAATTAATAAGGTTTTAAAAAAGATAGGAGGGGATTTATGACTTTGCCAGTTGTTTTAGTTTTCTATTGCTATATGACACATTATAACTTTGCTGTTTAGAATACCTTCCCATTACCCCATGGGTCTCCAGTTCTTTGACAATCCTAGTTTAAATGGGACAGGGCTGTGTGTTCCCCAGTGGTGTAAAATATGTGTTATTTGAGAGCACTGTTGTTTGTAGCTTGGGATCCTTTTCCAAAGTGTTGGCAGAATAGAGTTCCTTGTACCTGTAAACTGGTACCTGTACTTTCTTATCAGTTGTTGTCTGGGGACCCCTTTTACTTCCTACAGGCCATTTTCAGGTCCTTGAGGTCTAGCATTGTGCACAGGCCTTATACCACCTGGCATATTTCTTCTTCCAGGTGAAGTAGGAGAATGTCTACTTGTCTAGATCATTTTTCTTCAGGAAGGGCCTAATACTTTTTTTTTTATAAGACATATTCAAATCTCTTGCCAGAGCGTGACCTGGAAGAAGGTAAAGATGGCAGGAGCCCAGGTTCTGGCTCTGTGTTTCTGGTTGCTGCAAAGTACAGTTCAGCAGGCTGTGCCACTGAGGGCATGGACAGCCTCCCACATTGCCAAGGACATGCTACCGGGCGCCTCTCCCAGGACCCTAGAGGAACAGGCAGCCACCGCCAAAAAGAATAATATGTGTGTGGAAGACTATGAGCCTTACCCAGATGAAGGCATGGGGTAGGGGGACTACTCAAAGCTGCCTGACCACTCACAGCATGAGAGGGATCCATGCCGCGAATGGGCCCACCCAGACTGTAGGTTGAACTGGGGTGAACTGATTCACTGGCATATAGACATGCGTATCCGGAACCGTGTGGACACATCTCCTACACCTGTGGTGTCCATGCTTTTTATGTTCTGGATAGGGGAGCTCTACCCCAGCTACCAGCCTGCAGGGCCAAAGCAGTATCCTTATAATATAATCTGTACCTGGAGCAAGGCGGTGATCCCAGCAAAGAACCTCAGCCAGTGGTTGAGTTTTTTGGATCGTTGTACCCTCTAATAAGGACTCCTCATTCCTAGAGATTTAGCCTTTATGAAATGCCAAATAAAACTTCATGTTCTGGTAAAAAACAAACAAACCAATGAACAACCCCTTCCCCCTTACCCACATTCAGCTGGATGGAAGTCTGCAGGGTATGCACAGAGGAGAAAAGCATCTCAGGAACTGCCTTAGACTCTGGCCGCCCACCCACCTGCCTGCCTCCCTGCCTGCCTGCCTTTCTGCCACAATAACAGCCACGTGTGCCGGAGGGGTTGATACAGTGAACTTGAAGCATGGCATCAACCTTCATCAACCTCAGTGCGGAGACAAGTTGTGGAATAATTGTAGAACTTCATTTGAAAGTAAACATTACAGTACAGATAACAAATACCTTGAATTTTCAGATCCTTTTGGTAAATTATAAGTTCTACAGCATTTGACATGAGAGTTTAAGAGATCACTTGGTCCCCGGGGCTTAGTGTGTGACATCTTATCCATTCTGATTTCTTAAAATGAATGCTAGTTACCTAGAACAGGTTCAACAGATTAGGCCAAATCCTCTCCTTATTTGTTAATTTTTTTAAGGGTTGAATTTTTTTTTTTTTTCTTTTGGGTGGGATTGAACTCAGGCCTTAGCCCTTACCAGGGAAGTGCTTATTCCACTGAGTCATCTCCCCGGCCTGGTTGAAATGTTTTAGAGGAGACATTGAAGGAGAAGGAACAAAGAAAAGCAAGACAGAATAATAGAACTCAGAGAAAGTAGGAAGATGAGGAAGAAAAGATGGGGATAAGAAAAAGGGAGGATTTGTAGGTGGACAATGACCAAGAAAAGAGAAGAAAAATGAGCGACTGAACTTCATCCGCAAAGCTTAAAATATTTATTATTTGGTTTTTCAGCAGAAAAGTTTGCTATTTCCTGACCCTAATTCTCAGGTACAAAGACAGAAGGTGATCTTCAATTTGGAAAGATACTGACACCAGAGGGAAAGAATCAAATTCAAGACTGTAGGAAAACCAACACAAAAATTACCCTGTTCTCATTTTAACCTACAAGATTCAGAATAACCCTAAAAATGTGTGTGTGTGTGTGTGTGTGTGTGTGTGTGTGTGTAGGGGAAGAACTGAGGAATTCTCACTTCCTTGGATGGTTGTTTATTCAAGCACAACTCTTAAGTCTTAGTAGATCACTCACTCTGTTTGGGCATCTCCCTCCAAAATGCTATGACAGAAAATAATAGATAATATTATTTAGAATGAACTAACATTTCAATTGTTTTGCTGTGGTTTTATTTTCATTTATTTGTTTTGCATTTATGAATCTTTTATTATAAATCTATGTCTTTTCAGTTCTGGAAAAAAAATACTTTTAGTGTTTTTGTCATTTTAATTTTATTTTTCTCTTTTCTTTGAAAGAAAAAAAAACTGTGCCCACCTACATATCTATGATACAGTGTTACTTCTCACTTTTATTTTCCTGTTTTGTTCTGTTCTGTGTTCTCACTTTTAGGAAGAATTTTTCAAATTTGTCTTGTAACATTATACGGTATCTTTCATGTGTACAGCCATTAATTTTATTTTCCTTTTAGTTTTCATTTGGACCAGTTGTGTGCATCTCTGGGCTTTAGTGCCATGCTCCTGTGCATTCATATGGCATGCACAGATCCTCCGTTACCACCATTCTGCTGCTCCACCCTTCCAGGTGCACAATACTGAGCAACCTGAGTGTAGCAAGTATGTCACTGAGCTCCTCATGAAAGCTCTCCCAGATTTCCTTTTCCTCAGAAGTCATTTTTAGTGTAGCCAACATAAGAGGGTATAGACTGAGACAGCAACTTGCAATTAAAAATGGAGACACAGGAACTGGAAACTATTCTGCTAGTCTTTAGCTGATGGAGTTGTGTTGATTTAATTAGAAATGGAGCTGAGTGAGTACTGTGATTACCTTTCGTTCGCAACAGGAAGAAGATCTTTAAGCAGTACTTACTGTAAGTTGTGCTTATTGTAGAGGCAAGTATACCAGATTTTTTTTTTTTCAGTCTCCATTATGGGTTTCTTTTTGTTATCTTTTGCCCTGAGTGTCAGATAGCATCTATTTTGTGCAGGTTATTGGTAACATGTCAAATTTTAGCTTGTCAGTAGAGTTTTCTTATTCTCATTAACTCACAATGAACTCCACTCTAGGCAAGAATTATGTTTTTCTCATGAATGTTATCTTTAGTGTTCCTTCTTCTCCTGATATCATAGTCTAAATCCTACCAAATATTCTTGGTAGGGTTTTCTACTTTCTTTATCAAGCTCTAGTGAGTTTGCATACAAAACAAGGGTGGTAATATCAATACTTTTGTACCAAATCCAAGGCATTTCCTCCACTGGGAATGTATCTGAGAAAGATCCCTGTAGCTTTTGATTGCCCTATCATAGGGATTGTTGCTCTCTCCTAGCCCTGAAAACACTGGGTCTTCCCCAGTGTTTTCTTAATTTCTCTAAATATTTGCTAGGCTTTATGTTGATCAAGCTCACAAGAAACACCCCATTTGAAAGTATCAGAGACTTAACTGTTTTCTAGGATCCAACAATTGAATAATCATCCTACCTTGAAGTTTATCTGCTCTACTCTAGGTACAACTTGTCCTGATAAACAGAAGAATTCATATCTTACCACATTGGGCACATTATAGTACCTCAGATGGTGGGGCTGTTTGGGATACTAAAACCCTGGCCCTTCAATGAGCCTCAGAAAAAAAATCATGAATTTGTTATTTTCACTGATTTTTGGTGACACTGCAGGATTTCGAGTTGATCCCTCCAGCTGTCTACTGTATTCTCAAGCAGAAATAATGTTTATGTTCTCCAAATTCGATTTGTACTTGTATAATGACTACCATTCTATTAGATTCATTATGTAGCAGTACTTAGGTTATATTGTATTCCAAGGTGCATTTATTATCTTATTTACTTCTTAGGAAAATTTATTCAGGTATATAAGAAATATCATTTCCAATTGAGATGTTAGAAAATGTAGCCAAGAAATTTATCCAGTATAAAAGAACACGTAAATGACAGTGCCATGATTTAAACTAATATCTGTTCTCTTCTTGTCTGATATGCATTCATTGTCACTGAAATGATTTAAGGTGTCTTTTTTACAACACGAGAGCCCAATTCTTTTTCCAGCTAGCCACAGTGTGACCATCAGCAAATTCCACTCAATTCAGACCTTGCATAGTTTCAGTATTTTTAACAAATTTCAGAATAAAACAGTTAATTAGAAAAAACAGGTTAAAATTTAAGCAGAGCCCTTATTCACTTGACAACCTTAATACTAATACTGTATTTAACTGGACTGACAGTTCAAAGGATTTAACATAACATGTGTACAGCAAATGGCAAGTCTGATTCAACCTCCACTTTTCAGGCAGCAGTTTAATTGTAAAAGGATATAAAGAAGCTTGAAATATTAATCAATAAAATATTATTTAAATCAGCAAGTTAAGTTATACTTTTCATTCATAATTTAAGCATCTCTGACTTTATTTGCCTTGTGTACTAGCTTTACTAATATCATAAGTATACTTCATAATGATGAAATATATGTCATGCAAGTTATATTTTTGTAAATATTAAGTGGACTAGCCAAGATGAATATTCATTGACCTTCATAAAGACAAATTCACATTTTCTAAAGCATCTGATTTTTTCCTATAAAGTATGTGTGAGGAAAAGATACTTTAGAAAGATCTGCATCTGCCACTTATTCTTGGCACTGTAAAGTTGCTTTTTTGACTTCTTATGCTTAAATTTCTAATATTGCAGATCTCTCATGAGTACTGACACAACATGGTGAACGATATAGATACATTGGTAGTAAATCTGTTAGTATTTTTCTTTTTAATAAAGCCTTTAAAGGGCTTGTCAATGCCTTAGGCAACTTTTCCTTCTTTTTTTGTCATAAGTTCAGGTTATGAACAAAAAGAACAAATATTCCCTACAAGATTAGTTCATGTGTGAACAAAGCAGTATATTTCAAAGAGTACAACATTAGAGAAATAATTTTAACAACAAGCCTTTTTTTCCCAGGTAACTAATATTAAAAACAAATCCAGACACTCTGTATACTCTTCGGAGATTTATAAACTTCAGAGAGTTATGAAACATGGGAAAATCTATCCCTGGATTGTAGATTAAAGTTCATTTATCATGTCCTGGGATTTAATCATTTTCTAACATTCTCTAATGGTTTGAGCAGGCAGTGCTCCAATAAAAGAGTAAAAGAATGTGTTAAAGTTGGCATTGTGACATCTCTTTAAAACTATCATCTCTCTTTTTTCAATACAATACCCAGAGAAAAGAAAACAAGAGCACAGTATGGTCTTCTTGCTCCAAACTTTCGTGAGGAGAAGGGAAACCTGGAAAGAGGAGTAATTCTTGTCCCCAACCTGCAGCAAGTGGTGGCAAAAGATTTTTGGGAATAGGAATTTTTTATCATCATCTCTCACAGTGCAACACTGAAAGAGTAGGATACCTTTGTAGAAGTCCAAGTCTAGTTGTGATGTTCTAACCCATTGTTGAAACAAAACATCCAAAACTGAATACATGCAAGAAGATAAGAAAATGCGAACTTTTGAGAAGCCTGCATTCCTGTTAGGTGGCACACCTATATGCATAGAGAAAATCTTGGAGGATGGTTCCTTTCATAGAAGAAAGGAAAAAAAAAAAAATAGTGAGTTCCCAGCTGACAGGATGGGAATTGTGCAGGATGAGAATTTAGAAAACGAGTGCATACTACTCAATTAAGGGTTATTCTGTCCTGCAACTCATCTCCTGAATTCTACCAGAAAACCTGTCCACATGTTGCACAGGATTTCTCATACATGGGGCTCCTTCAACTAGCAGAGAAGAACCTTGTGGTGGATTGACAACTAGAGGTCAGCTTGTAAAATCCATTTGAACTGAATCAGGGTGGTGGTGCTGAGGACATGAGACCCACCTGAGGTTTGTTGTCAGCAGTGTAAGAGGCAGAACTGGAGTGGAAGAAAGCTCTTGGGAGCTGTTTGAAGCTGTTAAGGAGGCCATAGGGAACTTTTGGCTTCCTGGTGGAGGCTGCCATGTTGGCTTTCCTGATGAATGCAGCTGATCTCCTTGCCAAAGGAGCTCAGGACCTCCTTATTGCTGAGTGTGGCTGTTGTTCTGTATCGGGGAGCTCTGGTTCTTACTTTGAGCATCGCATCCCAGCTCTAGTTTGGATTCCCCAGCCTGCTGGCAAGATCCTGTATCTCACCAGCACAGCCTTTCTAACCTCCACTGCTGACCTTCAGGCACACCCAGTGCAGATCCATGATGAGACATTTTTATGGGTTCTAGGTCTCGGGATAGATTCATGGGGAGTGGGGTTCATTGTTATGGGCTCTTGGTCTTCAACTAGACTCATGCAGGCTGTTACCATGGGATCCAGGTCCACAATTGGATTCTTTGATCTTTAAGGTGGCTATAGATTTCTTACACTCTTTTTGTATACGATTCTTTGGTGACTCTTACAGAATAATTCTATAAATTATAGAATTTAATGTGTCCTGCATTGTTCCTCTTGCAAAACCCCAAACTAAAATAAACTGCAATAATCTGAGGATTTCCTCCTCTTTCCTGCCCCATGGCTAGCTCTCTGCATGTGCCTCCTGGATGGTGGGGATGAGCCTCAGTACACATGTCATCAGCAGAGGCAGACAACCTGGTCTCCGTAGGACTGGTAACAGGCACACTGACTACAGTATCTCAGCATTTCATGCCATACAGAAAATACATAAGAGCCTAACTACACCTGGCCTTGCAAGACCAAAAGAATGCTTACAATTTTAGGAAACCTTCCCCAGGAGATAGCAAGAAATGAGGAGGTCCATCCAAAGACACAGTTGATCAAGTCTCTAACACTCAGCAGACTAGTAAAGATGGTTTCTTTTGTAGCCAGCCACAGGACTTAAAATTATTATTATTAAAATATATAATGTACTCAGACAGAATTACAGATTAAATACAATTGCTAGCAAAATTTCCATTGCATTTTTCATAAAAACATAAGGATATCAATGTTTGCAAAGAACTCCAAATAGCCAAAACAATCAAGCATAATACCCACATCTGGAGACATCATACTTATGATTTCAAATTATATCACTGTGCTACAATAATTAAAACAGTATGATATGGCAGTGGAGGCACAGAAAAACCAATAAAGCAAAATAGCCAGGAAATGAAGTCATACATACACGGTCAGTTAAGTTTTTATAAAAAAGAAAAAAAAACAATAGGAAAAGTATACCATTTTCAAAACTAGTCTTGAGAAAACATGATAAAGAATAAAATTGGATGCTTGTTATACACAAAAACTGATTTGAAATACATTGAAGAGGGGCCAGGGAGATAGTATAGTAGAGTAAGTTCTTGCCTGGCAAGCACAAGAGCCTGAGTCAAACAAACAAACAGAAAAGAAGAGAAATTCATTAAAGATATGCTGTGGAACTGGTTGTAACAGAATGTGATAGAAATCATAGTTCAGCTACCAGTTGTTGAGCACACGGCACCCAAACACAGTGAAAAAAGGCAAAAATAAACAAGGAAAAATGTTAAATGGAGAATCATCACAAGAAAAGAACCAATCAATTAAATTAAATGACAACCTATAGAAGTGGAGATGGTCTTTATGTTATATATCTGGTGAGTGGTCAATTCCTGAAACACATGAGAAACTCATAACTCAATGGAAAGATTAATATTGCAACTTTTGAATTGGCTAACTACTCAGAGAATGTTCAAAAACAAAAGTACAAATAAATGGCCTTAAACAAATAGATACATTAAAAAAGAACTCAGTTTTGCTATCAGAAAGGGGCAAATCAAAACTAGAATGAGGGCAAGGAAGATAGTTCAGTGGAATTAGTGCTTGCCTGGAAAGTGCAAGGTCCTGAGTTTGATTGCTGGTACCACCCCAAAAAAAAATAACAAACAAACAAACAAACAAACAAAAACTAGAATGGGATGTAACCTTACATCTTGTAGGAAAAAAAATCAACAAGTGTGAAGAAGAAACTGAATAGCAAATTTATACATTGTCCCATAGATTGCAAATTGATACCAGAAATCAATATTCAGATTTATTAACATTTTAAAGAAATTTAATTCCTTATCATCCAGTAATCCCACTTATGAATACAGAGTGAAGGCCATGAAATTGGTTTGTCAAAGAGCTATCCACATGTTGTGCTCAGCATTATTGACACAAACCTAAATATGGAAATAACTAATTGCCCAAGGATACATAGATCAATAAATAAAATAAGTGGTATGTATGTATATATATATGGGATACCAGTCAGCTTTAAACAAAGGAGACTGTTTCATTTGCAACATCACAGGAAACATTATGTGAACTAGAATAAGCCAGACACAGAAGGGCAGACGCTGCATACCATGACCAGTATGCATGATGTACAAGAGTTGAACTTGTGAAAAGAATAGAATAAGGTAGAGTTTGGGGATGAAGGAAATGAGAAGAAATATTGCTCAAACAGTGTAAATTTTAAATTTGTAACATAAAGTTCAGGAATTATAAAGTATAGCATGGTAACAATTATGTAAGATACTTTTATTTTTGTAATTAGCTAGGAGAACAATGGGCTACCACTCATAATGGAGTACTAATAGGTCTTGTAGAAAGATAAACTTGAGTCATGTTGAGAAAATGCATGTATCTTGGCACTACAATGTTAAGTGAAATGAATCACACACACAAGCTTAAATATCATGTGGTTTCTCTTAAATAAGAAATATAATTATAAATATAAGGAGAAAATAGAGGAGCGATGAGAGGAAGTAGCGAGGGAAATCTTTTTCAAAAGGGAAAGGGCCCAAAAGATGGAGTACAGCAGAGGCTGTGGAGGGCAAGGAGTGGGGTGAAAAAAGGGAATGGAGATGTGTTAGGTACCTGTACTGACTCCCCACAGGAATGTAAGCATCATGTACTACAAACATGTACTAGTACATTAAATTTTAAAAAACCTAAAATATCAACATTCCATAGAAATATTATCATACATTCTATGCACAGAGGCATTAAGAAAAAGAATAGAATAGAATAGAATAAGGGCAGGGAAGATGGCTCAGTAGGATAAGAGCTTGCCTGCCTGGCAAGCACAAGGACCTGAGTTCAATCCCTGATTCCACAAAAAAAGAAGCAAAAAATGGATCTTAAGTGTTCTCACGTGCATGTAAAAAGAGTAGATGTGAAAGGATGAATTTATTTATTTATTTTTTTTTGGCATAACCTGGGATTGAACTCAGGCCCATGTGCTTGCCAGGGAAGCATTGACTCCACTGAGCCATCACCTCAGCCCCAGGGATGAATTTATTAATTAAATCAATTGTGGTAGTCATTTCAAATGTGTACACATATAAAATCAGCATACTTTAAATGTTAAATGTATACAGTTTTCAATTGTTCATCTTGTCTCAAAAATAAATACAAAAATTATATATTTTGATCGGTTTTATATTCAGATTTTTATTGTAATGAACCATAATTAAGGCATGTTTTATGATGAATGAAAATTATATATATATATATATATATATATATATATATATATATATATATATAATTTATTCATTGATACAGGGTCTCACTGCACTGTTGAGACTCATAGTAATCCTCCTGTCACAGCCTCCCAAGTGCTGGGATTACAAGTGCGTGTCAGCTACTACACCCAGTTTTGGAGCTAGGGATTGAACCTGGGTCCTTGTACTTAGAGCACTGAGCTATCACCCCAGTTCCCAATAATTATATTTTAAAGTCGGTAAGTGCAATGACTCAATTACATAAAATATATTTAACAGTGTTAGTCTTTCTGTGTCTATCAGTGATTGGTAAATGAAACAAGTAGCTACTTGGAGAGTGAAAGATTTATTATGCTTACTGTGTGCTTAATGTTTTATCTCTTAGAGATTGTAAACAGGAGATAACTAGCACGCTTACCTGCTCTTACAGGGTGAATAGGTCTCATCATAAAGTCAGGCTGGCTCTGGGGACCATGGCTGACTGGAGGTGATCTTCTCTGCCCAGGAAGTGACACCATAATGTTAAGTGAAATGAATCAGACACACAAGCCCACAGGAGGTGAGCTGTGCTGCAGCTCTGCCTGTCCATGCTGGCTGTGGCCTTTGTCATAGCTGATTCCTTAATATCTCATCAAGATCCAGAAATTTACACTTAAAACTCAGAGGTAATTATACATATGTATTATAGATACTAACAGTTTTTAATGGAATTTAATGTGGAAAAGCCACCACACTGAGGGGGAAGTGACCATTATTCCCCAGCCTCAGACACTGCGTAGGGCCATCCATGGGAATGGAATTTTGTCTCTGACTCACTGTGCATCCATGAGGCAGACTGAAGAGAATGTGGTATGCTCTCTGGTGCTACTAAATGACTGAATGGAAGTTCAGACAGACTGTTTAATAAATTTTGTTTTTCTTAGTCTAATGCTTAAGAAGAATCTTAAAAGGAGATATAAATGGGCAGAAATAAAAGTTAACAGATAAATGCGGTGAAGCCAGGAGCATCATAAAGTTTATACCAGTGCTTTTGATTACATGACTTTGAAAAAGCAAAATAAAATATGGACATATCAAAAAGCCTATCCTGTACTCTTATTTAATTTGGATGTCACAAATGACCAAATACAAAGGATTAGATACAAAATATTTAAACAAGAAATATTCATACCTGCTTTCAGATTTCAGGATTTTTTTTCAAAATAGATCTTAAATTCTTGGGTTGGTATGTCCACATGGCATAGTTTGGTAGATGTAGAAAGTGGGACAATCACTGAGGATAGTGGTTACCACTTGTTGTTTCACCAGAATGGAATGCTCCCTAGCAATTTTGTGCCATTTGTGTGGTCATTATTCTTACATTAGGTGAAATAGTTATTTCAGATTCTATTTTTGACAGGTGTAACATAAATTAAAATTCACATTTAAACAAACACCCATGCTACCATTCATAGGATCTTAGTTTTTTTTTTCTTTCTTTCTATATTTAGGATAGGGCCTACGTAGTATACAGGGTCTCACTACATAGATCGGACTTGCAGTGATTCTTCTGTTTTCAGCCTCCCAAGTGCTGCAGGCACACGGCACCATGCCCAGTCTCCATTGCCTTCTCAGTGCATCCCAGGGTTGGGGACATGTCAGTTAAACCCTGGCTGCTGAGCTTTACCTAAGCAGGCACTTTTTAAAAAATTGGAACTGCAGATTGAACTCAGACCCTTGCGCTTGCCATGGAAGTGCTTATTCTGCTGAGCCATCTCCCTGGCCTCAAGCAGGTACTTTAGTCCGCTGAGCTATCAAGCTGGTCCTCCCTAGTATCTTAGTATTTAATAGCTAAACACTAAAATGAAACTATTTTTCTTCAGTGAGTGAGTAAACTGTGAGATCTATTCCATGAAATAATTCTCAGCAATGAAATGTTCTGGTGAAGTACAGAACAGTTTGCATGCATTTCAACACATTTAATAAAAGTGAATGAAGTCAGTACCAAAAGGTTACATACTGCATGATTCCTTTTAAATAATCTTGCAGTTACAAAATTAAAAATAGAAACTACTGGTTGGGGGAGAGTTAGGAGAAAGGAGAAGAAAATAAATATAGCACTGAGGCAAGCATATCTCAGAAGTGAAGTGGGAGGCAGAGTATTTTGGTAGAATAGTTTTGTATCTTGATTCCCTGTGGAGGAGAAACAAACCTAAGTGTGTGATGAAAATGCATGGGCTTGAATACACACATCTATGCGTGTAAACTGGGAAACCATAAATAGAAATGTCATGCTATATCTACACCAATATCCTGATTACTACAATATAATTCTGTTAAGGGTTAATCACCAATGAGAAAAGACTAAAAGGTATGTAAGATTTCTCTAGACTATTATATTTGCAAATGAGTCAACAAAAATCTCATTAACGTTTAATTTTAAAAAGTGGGAAAAAAAAGATTCTGTGGAGAATTATGCAGTGATGATGTAATATGTGTGGTTAGCCCACTTGTATCACCTGCCTGATCTTTGAAGGGTTTCAAGTTCATAGTTCTTGACTCCCACTGCAGCTGACAAATGGTGTCTTCATTGACAGTGTTGTGGCTTTGAAGCTGGATACAGAAGTACAAAATAGCTCATCAAAATCGAGCACATCACAGGACCATGAACTATTTCCTAAAAGAAATGACTTTGATGCTTTCTAATGCAACAGTATTATTGGACTCACTCAGTAAGATACATCAAATTTGAGAATTAGAGAAACACACTTCTCAGTGTGTCAGAGGGGACCACAGGGGCCTGCGGAGATGGCTCAGTGGAATAAGCTCTTCCCTGGCAAGTGCAAAGGCCTGAGTTCAATCCCTGGTTCTGCCAAAAAAAAAAGGGAATGGATCATAGAATCAGAAACGTGGGACCCATATCTGATTCCTTGTTCCTTCTGCTCTGGAGCTGTTACTCTGCTCTGCATCCTGGAGTCCATGAAATAATAATCTGTGTTCTGCCACTCCCTCCCATCACCGTATTCCTTTGTTGGAGTCAGCTGATCATGAACTGAATCCTCTGAAGCTCGAGCCAAGGTACATTTCTTCTCCTTCAAGGTATGAATGTCGGTTACTGGGTCCCAGCAATCAGAAGACTAATAGAATTAGCAAACTGAGGGTGGGATCCATCAGTCCCTCAGTGTGAGCCATTGCACCTGGAATGAAGAAAAGATAGGAGACAAGAAGAGAAGAGCTGGGGCAGGTGGTAGCCCGTCTGCCTTTTTGGCTAGGCAATACCTAGAACAACAGTATGGGCATTTATTTTCACCTTTGCAAAGTTAGCAAGGCTTGACACAAGGCTGCCTACTGACCAATAGTCATGATGCTTAGCTCAGGACTGAGACAGCTTGACTGCCTTAGGCACTGAGGCCTAGTCCCACTTTCACACATTTAACCAAATTCCAGCTGCCATGGCTCCCACCAACCGAGAACACGTAACGATATTGCTAATTGTTGTTTCCTTCTCCTCTATATTTCCTCTCAAAGAATACAGTGGCTCAGACATACTTGTTTTCCCTGTGATCTGAAAGAATAACAATAACTGGCAGAGCACGGTTTAGTGGGTTTGGTGTCAAACAACTGCTAACAGAACATACTTTTTAAATATCATATTGTCGACTCAATTATAGTTATTCTGTACCTAGTATATAAAATAAACAACACAGTTACCCCCCAGATGAAGGATAATCATAGGAGTCTTCAAAAGATCTGTTTTGGCCCAAGTTCTTAACTTACTGTTAAAATGCTATGTACATGCCATACAATTAAATGAAATGCCAGACAGATGCAACACAAAGTCTTCATCTTATAAGATTTAAAGAAATTTTTCGGTGGAGGCCAGGTCCTGCTGTCCGCCCTGCTGCCTTGGTGCACTGCAGCCAGCAGGAAGAGGTGAGTGTGGGATGCAACCTGCCTTCCACGTCTCAGGTCTGCCGCCCTGTGTCAAGCAGGGTAGGCTTCCCAAGGCTCAGTGTTTAAAGATTGACTTCAGAGCTCAGGCAGGGGAGGGAACAAATCTCTGTTTGTTTGTAGTCTTTAGCTCTAATTACATAATTACATTGGAAGGGGGACTGACTGCTGAGGAAAAGTAACAAAGCAAACAAGGTAAAATTGTAACGGGTCAGTCCAGCTATTATCTCTCTTGCCCTCCGTGTGCGTGTGTCACACGTCTGTGCACCAGTGCATGGTATTAGCAGATAAAGGCAGCCAGGGGTGTATCCAAGGCTATCATTTTACCTTTAGTGCACTGTGGCACCCTGATTATCTCATTGAAATTGGAAGGTAAATGGGATGTTGTAGAAACATAAGGCCTTCATGGCAGGTAATAGAGCAGACCTAATTAGCCTCAAGTACCTGTAATCCTAGGAGATGTACTCAAGATAAAAGCGAGGGAGAGTCCCTCAGGTACAACTAATAGGTCCCCAGCCAGGTTGGCCCTGGATCAGGTGTAGTGCGTCAGCTGTGCTGAATGCACCCTATTGATCCAGGAGAGCCTGCACTTGCTGCCACAAATTGGATTCAAATTGCTTACAAGAGAAAGGCAATGGGCTCCACCTGCTTCAGAATGCAAAGTGATTTCCTTTCCTACTCGTGGGGTGGAAAATTACTTTTTCTTTTAAAACAAAAATTTTCATTTAGAACATATTCTCTTAAATCATATTTATGATTTTCTTCAAAACCATTTTGAAAATATCACGACCAAGTGCATCATATACCCATTTCATATTTTAGAAAAGTAGAGATTTTATTTAAAGATCACTGCCCTTGACTTCTTGGTAACATTTTATGAGGTAAGGTTTTGTTATTTACTTTAAAGGAAAGGATTATTTGTTTCTCGGCTGATTAAATATAATAAATGAAATAATTAGAGCTAGAAAAAAATTACATGGTTTGAATATGAAGTTACTAGAAGACATATTTTATTTATGTGAGCTGTTATGTTATAGCCTTCTGATTTTCCTCCATTCCCAAATACGCAATCAGGAGCAGATAAATGCATGATCCCTTGCATGAAGTTAGGTTAGAAACTTGAGCCCTGTGCATTCTCTCTCTCTCTCTCTCTCTCTCTCTCTCTCTCTCTCTCTCTCTCTCTCTCTTTTCTCTTTTAAAGGTTTCAAAAGGCTTATAAAGAACCAGAAAATCACTTGTCTGGGAGATACTTGGTTTTTAAGTGGAACCAAATTTAAACCATTTGAGAGGAATATGAATCTATGCTGTTTTGAAATGTATTGTTTAATGAGTACCCGTGATTTCTTTTGAATGTTTATCTTCAGAAAGAAAATTCTTCATAGTCATGATACATTTTTGTTCTTATCACGGGTCACTCACCACTCAACAAATACTCATTAATTACATAATGTCACCCAGGTCTTCTTCTAGATACAAGAAAGCAATCAGAGAACAAAGCAAAAAATCCACGATGACTTTAGAAATAGTATAGGATTAACAAAAATAAGTAAGCAAAAATTTTATAAAATGCAAGTGTTATAGGCAATAATAGAAGCCTATGTGTATAAAAACTATGAAATAGTTTATTGGTAATTTTATGGGGAATATTTATGATAAGGCTGATTCAATCAGCACTGCTTGAGATGAAGAGATAGCCATGTGTATTTTGGAGGAACAAAAACATATGTAATAGTAAGTTGTGTTGTATCAAATATTCCACTGGTGTAGATTATGCTTATTCTTGAGTTAGCTACTATTTCTGAATCAGGACTCAGTGAGAAAAAGCCTAGCTGCCCACCCTCAAGTACAGAAAATAAAATGAATGTAAAAATGATTTAAAGCAAAATAAAATGTTGAAGTAGTATAGGTTAAAGAAAAAATAAGAATTTCATGGTAACTTTAATTGTACGTTTCTATAGATTTCATGTTTTGCATATTGTCTCATTTGTCATTTAGAAAGTTAGGGTTGGCCAATTAAGTCAGTAGAGTGGGTGTATCTCCTGAATATGAGCTCACTTCCTGGTTTTCCAGCACTGGTTCTTCTGGTACATTAAAATCAGTCTGAGTAGACATATTTAAATCACAATTTTTAAAAAATGAACATAGGTATATATTTTCCTATCCCAAATGCTAGCCCTTAAACATGTATGAGAGCATCACTGAAAACAACCTACTAAGTCAATTTTCAATAGCTCTTTTGGACTTCAAAAGCATGCATGTTTTCTCAAAAATTCCTCAAGAACAATTTTATTATATCAGTTCCCAAGGTTATTTTAATAGTGGCCCTCCTGAAATTTGATCCATTTAGAAGCCAGTTTTATTCCTTGTTAGCATGACTAGAAGAAAAAATTGCCTCAGAAAATTAGAGGAAAACACTTCCTGAAATATTTATTTTAAATGGAGGTTTGAAGCAGTCTTCAGGAATTCTTGCTTGTGCAAAGTAATGGGAATACAAAATGGAGGCAAAAAAGAGAAATTGAAGCATGTACTGTCTGAGTAAAAAAATCTGCAAAGCTCAAAATAGTAAAGATGGAAAGGTAAATCTGTTCAGCACTCTGATATGGTGAGGCAGAACTACAAGTTCAAGGCCAGATTAGGATACCGAGTACAGGGAGCAGAAAGGTAGTTCGATAGTGCCTGTCTATCAGTAAGAACAAATACCTTCTGGGGAACATGTGAAAGACATAACAAAAGTAACACAGTATGCTAATTTGGGAGGGAAGAATTATCTACTTCACCTGTATTCATCTTCAATTCAGCAACTCAGAATTAACAATTTACATATTTTTCTGTTTTCCAACTCACTTTCAGGATTTATTGCATTTTATTTTATTTTTGGCGGAGCCAGGGATTGAACTCAGGCCCTTGCACTTGCCAGGGAAACACTTATTTCCACTAAGCCATCTCCTCAGCCCTACTTTCAGGATTTAGAAGACAGTTTTGAGCTATAGCACATGAAGAGCATAATAAACTGAGTAATTTATCAAAATCCCAGATTTAATGAAATTTTATCCTTCTCAGTGAATGTTCATCATTCGATCATGTTTCCAAGCTGAGAAACTCGAAGAATGTTGGACTTATTACAGTGATATACCTATGAGGGCAGAATATGGCATGAGATTTGTTAGACATGGATGCAAGATATAAACTAGACAGCTGCTTTTTTCTCACTCATTTCACTCTATTACTGGTTAACTTAGTGGAAACATGTAAATTTTCCAGGGATTTTAGAAGGTATTAGCTTCAAAAATATCTCAGCCAATGCAGATATGTGCTTGACTTGAAGTCTAATCTTAAGTCTCCTGTAGCATTGATCGGCCGAGACCACAGGGGACACTTACAGTCCTCTTTGCTAAAGGTAGACAATGGTATAAGAGTAAAGTGTAACAAATGCTCCTTGCTAGTCCTGAGTCGATATCCAGCCGCTGTGCGAGTATGCGTGTGTGCGTGTGTGCATGTGTGTGTATGTGTGTGTGCCATTTTGAGTGCATCAGTATTTCACGTTTATTGTACTGTGATGAAGCACCTTTCAAAATGGCCAGAGGGACACTTGGCGGTAAGCATTTAGGCAGGACAAATTGGTGTGAACAGGAGAACAGTTAGCAGGGAATATTTCTGAGGTCAAAGTAGTCTTGGGGGGAAGCTGAATCAGCTAACTGCGGACTTAAGAGCTACAGCACCTGCCGCAAAGTAAATAGAGATTACCTTCGTTATGACAAATTGATCCACTGGACAAGGATCTTTCAGACAAAGGCAAGTGCAGAAAGTAAGTAATTCACACTAACCAATCTGTTTAACCCTTTACCTTGTACCCTGATGTCTATCTCCCTGCAGTTTTCAATTTCATATTGTTTTGATCTAAAACAATCAACTAAAAAAATGAATAGCCAGTAGAACTTGAAATTCTAACTTGATTATGAGCAATCTCATTCATTCTCTTCATTTAACTTATGATTTTATACAATCACTACATTAATTATCCTTTCTAAATAAAAAAAAAAAGGTAGAGACCATTAGTTAATTGTTGTGGCAATCAGATCAGGGAATTTTTTATTTTTTATTTTTATTTTTGTTTTATTGAAGTACAAATATCAATGAGACAGTTTTAAGACACCTTGACAAGATGGATTTCATAAATTAATACACTGAAAACTGTTTTCATAATATTTTGGTATCATAGAAGGTGCATACATGATATTATACTTACAGACATTATTATACCATATGCCTCTTATAAGTAAATTAAGAGAGTGCAGCTGTTTGTGTGTCTTATTTTTTATAACTGAATTACATCAAATATTCAATAATTAATGCTTTATACCTTGTTATTAGTGGATGACCGTAGTATTAGAAGCCGACATAATATCCTGTCCAACCACCATTAGTGCAAAATTTGCCTCTCATAGAATGATGTAGAAGCACAGTGTTATCTATCCCAACTGTACTGTCCATACACACACATCATGATTCTTCCTTTCTATACCCCTTCCTTTGTCTCCACCTGTCAAGGTTGGGCACTCCATTGTCATTCAACTAACTTAGGTGCTTGAACTCGACAACATAATCCAACACAGTCCAGCATACCACGACAATATTGAGTTATCTGAAGAAGTTGTCGACCATAGCCATTTACAGCTCAATTTATTATTATGGCCTCGCGATGTATACTTCATTTTTATACTTTTCTGCTGGATGGTTAAGACCTAGGTAGGGCAAGACTTATATACCAACACATGTACTTTATATTTCTTATGAAGACTTCAGTGAAGTCCCCTCAGGGTCTTTCTTGTAATCCTGTACCTTATTCTGTAGATCCTTTGTCTGTGTCATCCATGTGGATGAGTCACGGCCAATGCTTGACCAGTTTGCTCTCTGTGAGAGCCTGAGAGAAAGTTTTCTCTCCATGTGACTCTCCACAGGCACACTATAGATCATTGATCACATTCCTCTGTGGCTCCATAATCACCTTGATCAGAAAATTTGGGGCACAACTGAGTTCCATGATGTTACATTACAGGCTCTCCTATGTCCTGAGTCTTCACTGACAACCCAAAATGTTGGCTGACCTTGCAGTCCTTGCATTTCTCCAATTTCTGATCTTCAAACTTAGGTTGTGAACTATCCAGAAGAGAGGCTTTCTTTAATATCTTTAGTTAGGAAATTACTTCTTTCTAAAGATCACTGTCAATGTGGTTAGTTCACTTTATTAAAATGGAGATTTCAGTGGAAAAGTGGTGTGTCTCAGAGGTAGGTACAGTTATCATTCACTGAGGTGGCAAATATTTATTTACAAACACTGTAGGTAAGCTCACTGCAAAGGATTTGATATTTTCCTTCAACACTTAGTTCTTTTCCACAGGGGCTCCCTATTTATTTGGGAGGAGGTAAGAAATTAAATATCAAAACAGAGGATCTGTGTTAGATAAGAAGGGTCTCAAAAAGCAGATGTGCTGTCACGTTCTCTACATTGAAGATGGAAAAAAACCGAAGAAGTATTTCTGAAACACATGAGAAAATGGGGAAAAAGACCAGACAGATTTAAGAAAAAAAGGGAATAGAGAGGCAGAAAAAGAGCAAGGGTATTTGAATCAAGCAGAAACACATCTTAGGGGGCATAGCACTGGACACTTTCTGGGGACACTGAAAAGGTCTGGCATTGCTTCAGAAAAACAAGAAATAAATACTAGTTCTAAAGTTGGTGCAGGGAACAGGAAAACAGTAGTGTTATCCAACCAGTGGAAATCTGTATTGGAAATTGGCAAAGTAGAAATCATATAAAAATAAAAGAAATATGAAATAAGATCACCCTGTCTGAAGAAAGTTTAAGAATTACCAACAAGTTCCAATCATTAAAATATTCAAAAAATTACTCAACTTAGGCTGGGCATCTTGTAATGGAGATGTGTTTAAGTAAGGCAAGTAGGGAGATGGGATGGGAAGGAGAGAAAAAGTATCAGAAATGATCTAAATATTACACATAGTATATATGTACCATTTCCCTAAACTGAATGTGATTATGTAGAGCAAACATAAACTAACAAATAAAAAATTTCTGTTGATACTGTAAGTTCCATTATACCTTAAAACATCATATAAATAAGTTAAAACAATGCTGATAAATGCATTTGTCACAAAGCTTTTAAAAAGTATAATCGTAAATTTTACTTCTGAAAATTTGCTCTTCTTTTTAAATCAGTTATCATGTCATAGCAGTTTTTAGATACAAATCATAATTTAATGCTGAAAATTTCCTCTCTATTACCAAATCTTCCAAGGGAATCAGAAGAGTCATTTCAAAGAATAGACTGAGTTGTGCAAAACAAGATTCAGAGATGATCCCACCAGCATCTAGAAAAGTGAATTGTTTTTCAGACAGCACAGATTTAGATAAAAATATGTTATAGTTCACTGTGATGGCTGTCCTTGGAAGAGGGAACTGGTTTGGTTAAATATATTAAAACAGCAAGAATTAATTCACATTCCTAAGACTGTTCTCTCTTCTCAACTTTAAGGCTCATCTCTTTTGCTTAGCAGAAAGGTCTAGCACTCTGTTCCCAAGCACTGAGTTACCTCACAGGAACAGTTACCCCTTCCTATCTCACTAACGTTTATTCTGATGCAGTTCTGTCCTAACAACACCTTGCTAATGTCCAAATGAAGAAAAATGTGAATACATTTACTAGAGTTAGAACACACCTTCATGTAAGTTTCAACTTCATGAACTTAAGGAAATGAAATTTCAAATTAAGCAAAGCCTAGTAGCAAGGCGAAAGTATTTCCTTGAAGACAAAGGCATGCCTAATGTGTCAGCTAATCAAGAATCTAAGTGGGCAAACTTTGTGTATCATAGACTATCATTTTGAAATCAGTAGTTTAAATGTTACAGAGTAATGCACACATAACCAAGGCACAAATAAATAAATGAGTTAAGAAGTGGATAGAGGTTCTCAAATATCAACAGTGAACATTTATTTTTAAATAGAATGCTCAAATTTATAAATTTATAGATATTAATTTGGCATCTGAAATATGCTATCAAGTGCTATATAATGTTATTGTTAGACTAATCAGTGGAGAAATGTGAGGATAAAATAGATTGCTTCTGTCTCTCCATTATGAACAAAACAGAGGGATGACTGGACTATATTGGGTTATTTTGCTGAATTCATGCACCTACCACATTTAAATACCCTTCTCTGACAAAACTAAACAAAGAAGGGGGTACAAATGAGAGACCATTTTGTATCTGTATACACAGAATAGGTAGGATAGATATCCAGCTACTTTCTCTTAATTTAATGAGAAGAAAGATTCGTGCTAATAGTGTTTGGATAGGATGCCATGTCTACATCCTGTACTATGAATAACCACTACAAATATAGCAATATACAATGCATATTATTGAAACTGCCCTACTAATTGGTTCTGAAACTGTCTTGTTGGTATTTGTTTCTCAATGAAATTAATAAGAAAAAGAAGACAGAGGAAGGAGAAAGACAGAGAGTGATAGGTAGTCACTACTAAGAACGAGATAGTTCCCCATCCATATCTACTCTATGTCAATTAAAAAAAGACTTCCTTGCCCCAATATCCCTTAACAAACAAAATATTTAGCAAATTTTCCAGGAGCTGTCTTAAAATCATGCCTTCATGTAGGTAATCACATCTGCGGACTCACTGAGGGGAGAAAGTTGCTAGCTCGTGCTTCCAAGTGGGCTGCATTATATTCCAACACAATTTTCTGCACACTAATTTACATCTGTACTTCAAGCTACACTGAAATAAATGCTGCATATGTTTCAAGAGTTCTGTACAAAATTATATATTTGATAACAGAGTGAATGCTAATGCAGTAAACATTGCGCAGTTACACAGCATTCTCCATGGTGCCAGTGATTTTTGCTCAGCAGGCACATGGAGGAGGGGAATTCCTATACATTAGTATTTTAAATTCAAATCTTCAAACTCCAAGCCAATCACTTTACCAATTGGAGAAGATTCAGAGTCCCCCACCATCACATTTATGGGGAAAATGGTCCATTCTAAAGATGTGCTGAGTGAGGTAATGGTAACAAAAATTATTTATTAAGATACATAAATCACCCAGGCCTCCTAGTTAGTGTCTCTAGCATCCTAGAGAAAGGAGTTGCAGAAAGAGACAGTCGCAGAGCAGACCTGAGCCAATGAAGCCGCCTAACCCGTGCGCCTGACATCTGCACCTTTCAGGCCAGGGTATTCACTGCTTCCCTGTGTATTTTCTCTGCTCCAGGCTAAAGTAAAAGAAAAACAAAATCCAATGTATTAAAGGCATTACAGTTCACAATTTTCAAAAGTATCCAGATCATCTATATATACTAATGGAAAATATTTTCAGTTCAATCACTCTGAAAGCTTGGATAATAGAATGACAATAGAACTTGTATGGACAACAAACTTGAAAGTGTTTTATTTTTCTTTCTCTCCTTTTATCAACATGAATCTCAGTGAGCAATTGCACAAAACACAGATTTCACTGGCTTGTGTGTAGGCTCTACAGGGGTCCTTTTAGCTCTACAACACAGACATATGCTGAACAGCCTTTGATTTTTCTTTCCACTTACAAGTTTGTTTCACAGGATAGGCCACTGCTAGCATGTATTACTGTGTTATTATATAAGATCCATACCTTGTATTTAAACTCACTCATTTTCACCTTTGAATTTTATCATTCTGTCAGTCCTTAAATGTTTACTATTTCTAAAACACCTAGCCTGATAAATTTTGGGTTTCTTGTGCAGAAGTGTCATAAAAGCATTAAGACCATAAAAAGTTCTCCTGGGAATTCTCTCCCCAGTGTTTCTTGGGCATCCTGTAGATTTGCCATTATTGTGATGGGAGTTATGCAAGTACTTTAAGCAGCAAACAGACCCATTTATGTGTGGTTTTCTAGGAAGTCCCCAAACTTTTCAAAATCTTATGTAATTTATTTTCCTCCTGGTTTGTTGTCAGTCATCAATTGAGCAGGAGACAACTCATTTCATTTCGGTGACACACCATGATGGACTTGTGTTGCAACCCTGACTTATTTTGAGAACTTCAATTTCTCAAGCTGAAAGCTTGAATGTCCCATGGTTGGAAGAGCTATTGATCCACTGTAGATGGACGGCTTGAAAGGAACTGATACATTCCTTACAGCACTTTCTTTTCCCCTGCCTTTACGGCAACTGCATAATATAGACTTTCTCAGGCTTTGTGGTCATCTACTAACTTCGATTCTGGCAGTGTGTATACTCTGTTTTCTAACCCTGTTTTTACTCTCTGAACTTCATTTATTTTTATGCAATATTACGTTTCATTACATTTAAGCATGATAGAGAACTGAGATTTCTACCAGAGATTTTGTATATATGGTTTAAAAATTATATTTGATAATACCATATTTGGTCACTCTGTGATATTTTAATTACTGTTTGAGTAATTTGAGTTAGATATCTCAACTAAGAAGCTAACTGTTCTTGGTATTTTTCATAATTTATAATATAAATAATTTAGGTGCTGGGATTAAATGATATTTCAGTGCACCTTCCTGCTTATTTTAATGGAAAAATATAGGATAATTTTCTCAAATATGAGATACCAAGATAACAATAAGATTGAGAATTTAAGCTATGGATTCAAACAGTAATTAAAAAAAGTCTGAAAGTGACCAATTATGGTATTAACAAATACAATTTTTAAACCATATATATAAAATTTCTGGTAGAAATCTCAGTTCCCTATCATCCTTTCTTTGTTGGAGAAGGTTGGTACACTCCAGAATTCTAGTGACAAGATATACTGACCTACAAATCCTTTCTCCAATTATAAAACATATCAGCATAGAGGTAGAGAACACTAGGATAACTTTATCTCTACATATGTAGGACACACAATGAAGAAATATATTTTACTTTGGTAGAAAACATGGAATAATACTTATTTTTTGTTTTAATTTTATTACTCACATTTATAACAATGAATAATAAGTGACAAGGTTTGTGTAAAGCATTTTAGATGTGTTTGTATATCCAGCTTTAATAGGACCACTCTCTTTCCTTTCATTATCATATGCAGTTTTAGTTGAATGTACAGTTCTTGAATTTCTTGGGGGCTTTTTGGCAAAACAAGGGGTTGAACTCAGGCCCTTGTGCTTGCCAGGGAAGCGCTTATTCCACTGAGCCATCTCCCAGCCCCTTTAATTTCTAGTTTATTCCATCTCACAAGTGATGAAACTGAAGCAAGGCTCTCTGATTTGAAAAATACAGAGTTTTATAAGGGAACTGAATGTATTCCAGAAAAAAACAACTTTAGTAAAGAATCAACCTATAAGCATGGGACCAACCTTCAAAGATGCACACAGATAGGGATGTAGCCAGGTATTGCTAAGACTATAAGCCATTATGAGAGTCAGCAAGGCAAGAAGATCATTGTTACTGGACTGTGGTGGAAGACTGTATCAGTAAGTTTTCCCACTACTGAAACACAATACCTAATGGCTTCAACAAGTTAAAGTAAGAAAGTTAAATTCAGCATATTGTTGGTGGATTTTGACCAGATCTGTAGGCTCTAAGCCATGAATATCATGGAGGAGCACAAGGCAAAGCAAACCGGCTTAGTTAATGGCAGCTACACAGCCAAACAATGCCAGAGAAGAACGAACAAGAGAAACAGAGACTACATAGGCAGACCAAAGACCACCCAGACATGGCTATTAGTGTGCTATACCTATCCTCAGTGTAGGGAAGAAGCCAAAGACAATAAAGTTGAAATGTCACACTACTCACATTTGACCTCTTTCAACTTGTTGCTTAGACATAACTCTATAAAACATACTGAATCTTCAAATAAAGGCTATAGCATGTTCATAATTCCATTAATATAATACATCTATCTTGTGTAAAACCAGAGATATAACAGTCCAACCCCCAAGGTCTTAACAGTTCATGCATGAGTACAAGTCATTGTACTTTAGGATCCCATGTCATTGTGTCATCTGAAACATAAGCCAAACTCTTAGCTTGGTTTATAGATAAAAAGAAGTTATATAATTCTAAAGTACATAAAGTGACATAAATTGACTGTTCTCATTCCAAAAGGAAGGAATAGAGGGATAGAATAGTATCTGACCAGCATAAATCTGATTTACATTAGACCAACATAAGTCCTGCAGATCTCTGTCCATCATGCAAGGTACATGGCTTGGGATCAGCATTCCATAATTTTCCATTCCTATGGCCTTCCTAGCTCCACTTCCCATGGCCTATCTCTTGGGCTGGATATTCTCAAGGCCTGTAGCTTTCCTAAGTAGGAAATTCCCACCACTAAATTCCTGGAGTCACAACTTTACCTTTGACTTTACTATGAAGCTTCATAAAGTGCCTTCTCAGGCTCTGCTTGCTTGGCTTCCCAGGGCTTTCTGTGAAATCTTTCTTGGCTGTACAGCATTCTGCATATTGCTAAAACCAACATCACATGGATGATGTTCAAGTCTGCTACAATATCTTGATACATAGTTGGACTGTCTGGGATCATAGACACAGAGGAATCTGAATGCTTGTGTGGCTAGATGATGAAAGGAACCCCGGGGAACCAATTCCTTAGGAAGTTTTTCTTGAACAGGGGAACAAGGATCTGTTTTCAAATGAAGGCTTATATGTTTACAACCTTAAACTTGAGATTAGCGTGGTCTTTATGATTTTTTTTTCTTTTCTTTTTTTTTTTTTTTGCAGAACCAGGGATTGAACTCAGACCCTTGAATTTGCCAGGGAAGTGCTTATTCCACCAAGCTATCTCTCAGGCCCTGGTCTTGATTTTTGAGATAGCCTCAAGGCACATTACATTTTACCCTTGTGATAAGCATTTATATTCTTTCCAATGATGGTAGTCTCTCCAGAAACTACATCCATTTATCTTTAACTTTATATATTGTTCCACTGGGCCCAAATCTAAGGTGTTCAAATACTTCTTCTATTCATTATTTGCCTGATTCTTTTATAAGTCTGGATAAAAACAGTCACTAATACCTAGGTTGTAGCCTGGATACTGGGATGCCTTGAAATTTCCTCAACTAAATTTATTACGCTACTATCTTTAATCTAAGTCTCCTGCAGGCATCATATGGCAAAAATGAAGACAAATGTTCTGACAGGGTTCATGTGGCTTCTACTCTATTTGTCAGTTAAGTCAAAGTACCCAAGTAAAATTCCCTGCACCTGGAATTTACTGTCTGCATTTATATCAGAGTTCTCATTTTATGAGCTCTGACCAGAATAACATTGGACTCCAATAAGAGCAAGGTAAAACTTCTCTAGCCTTCATTTTAAATTATTTCCAAACTCTTCTTACAAACTCATTCCAAAGTCATTGTCTTCTTCTTCTTCTTCTTCTTCTTCTTCTTCTTCTTCTTCTTCTTCTTCTTCTTCTTCTTCTTCTTCTTCTTCTTCTTCTTCTTCTTCTTCTTCTTTGTTGTTATTGTTGATGGCAGAACTTGGGATTGAACTCAGGCCTTTGCACTTGCCAGGCAAACATTTATTCTAATGAGCTATCTCCCCGGCCTCTTCAAAGTCTTCAAAGCTCCACAGTTAGGTGTCATCACAGAAAAAATCCTGTGTCTCCATTACCAGATTTTCTGTATTAGTCAACTTACAAGGCACTAAAATATAATATCTGACACCTGCAATTTAAGAATAGAGATTCAGTTTGACTCCCAGTTTTGTTCATTTCACTTTAAGGCATAAATATGATGGCAGAATGCCATGGTGGGTTGTGGTGAGACATGAACAGGGAATGACTTGGTTAACAGGGAAATCAGAGAGAAAAATATACAGGCCGAGAGGGTGTGAATGAAAAATGCATTGGTAAAAAAATATATATTGAGATTTTTAAAAAGTAAAAGAGTAAAGAGCTAAACTTGAAGAAAGTGAAGACACCAAAAGCAGCAAAAAGAGAATATGTTCAAGTTTGAAATGAAGAGAAAGAAAAAAGGCAATAGATTGTAAAAGGCATTGAGGAGTTTGATTAGATCCCTATTTTGTCTCAATATCCATTGAGTTCCCTTGTCTGTATAAGAAAGGAAGTTACAATGAGCACGAGGATACTTTGTCACTTTAACAGTTGGAAGAAAACAGGAAAAGATCAGAATGAAAGCAAAACAACTAGAGAGAAGCTGTTTCCTTAGTCCAACAAGGGAGAGTAGAAACTTGAAGTATGAAAGTAGTAGTAGAAATAAAGAAGCAGAATTATCATACACAGTCATTGGGAATATATAAACAAGGGGAAGGCTAAGAACATGGCTGAGAAGAAGAACGCCTACCCTGAATGCCCTGAGTCTAAAACCAAGCACAGCAGCAAAGGAGGAAGGTGACATGGAAAGCTTTAGGGTTTCAGACTCTTGCAACTAGTAAAGCTATTCACTGGAGCAAGTATTTATCACTTAGTCCCAACTTAGATGTTATTTCCTGCATGAATTGTTCCTTGAATTTCCTAGACCATCTTCAAACATGCCTTTCCAGTGTTAGCACAAGATCTGCCCTTTGCCTTGGAACATTATGAATTTAACAAAACTTGTATATTATTCTTTGATGTCCTTGAACTTAACATACAGAAGATAACTATTAATTAAGTAAAGGAATAAATAAATTAATTTATTCATATATCACATCTGAATCTACTTTTAAAGTATTTTTTGTTTTTGTTTTTGAGGTAGCAAGGATTGAACTCAAGACCCTGTGCTTGCCAGGCAGGCACTTATTCTATTGCACTATCTCCTTGGTCCCTTAAAGTTTGAATACAGGCCAGGCTGGTGAATCTGGCAGCATCTGTTGCCCTGAAGATCACTGGAGATTCCTGGTAGGCTAGTCCATGTCCCTGACTGGAATTTGTTGGTACTTTCCTGACCCTGCTTGCCCTGAAGAATATGGGAAAGACTTGGCCATGCTAGGACCGTCTCCCAGTCTTCCCACTGGAGTTTGCTGAGTCCTATAAACCCCTACTTGCCCTGAAGACTTCCAGAGAGACCTGGTAAGATAGCTCCCATACCTCCTGGCTTCATTGCAAAGTTTACTGATTCCAGCCACCACTCCTCACACTAAACACTCTTAGGGAGACTGGCAAGCCCTAGCCGTATATCCCCTACCCTTGCCACCAGAATTTGCTGGGTAAGCTTCCTTTACTCTCCATGAAGACCACTAGATAGTCCTGACTGTTACAGTGCCCTGCAGGATCCTTGTGGAGCACCATTCTGCACCAATCAACCATGTAGAGAGGCTTGTAGATGTTTGACTTGCACTCATCAACATTAGTTCCTTATTGGATTGCAGCTTGACCCTCTCTCCTTAAGGTGGTAGAAACCACATTGAAATCCACAAAATGGGAGCCTTGGTGAACTTATCCTGCACTCCCACTCTCCTGAGAGCCTTGCTGACCTGCAAAAAATGACAAATGGAAAAAAAACAAAATGTAATCTCAGACCTCTGGACCACCCAAAACAAGTCCAGCAGGCAAAGTTGTAGAACAATTTAGAAGTCACATATGTGAGATTTCCAAGATGACAGCAACTGAAGTAAAGAAACACTTTTATCAAAGTGTGGAGGAAATCAGGTCAGAAATAATTCTGGAGGTAAAAAAGGAATGACAACAGTCATGAAAGGATTGCTCAATACAGCACTTGGGAGGCAGAAAACAGAAGGATAACTACAAGTCCAATCTGTGTGATGAGACCCTGTAGACCTTGTACTAAATACATAAAAAAAATCTCAATACATCTAAGGTAGATACAGATTAAAAAATAGAAGAGAATATGTAAATGATGGAAACATTAGATGAACAATACAGGAAAGACCTAGGATGCATGAAACAGATTCATACCGATATGCAGGATGTTAAGAGTTCCATTGAAAGCTGGCAAAACTGCTTGGATGAAACAGAAGATAGAATTTCAGACTTCAAAGACACCATTTCAGCTGTCTTCCATGAAAGGAATTGTTTGTTAAAAATAACAAGAAACCAGAGTATAACAATATTACAGCTGCAATATGATGAAAAGAAAAATAATTTAAGACAGGTAGGTGTTAATGAAACAGTTGGAGATAATACAGAAGTCATAAAAAGTGTTTGTAGAAGTTGTAGCAGAAAATTTCCTGAGCATGGGAAAAGAATCTGATATGCAGATAACCAAAGCACATGGAACTCCAGCTATCCATAATGAAAACAAAGCATAATATTCAAGGCACATAATACTCAAGATCCCAGAAACTGAACAGAAGATCAGAACACTAAAAGCTGTTGGAAAGAAGAAGCCAATCACCTATAATGGAAAACCATCAGTCATGGCAAATATCTCAACACAGACTGTGGAATCAAGAAAAGCTTGGAGTGAGGTATGTGAGGTTCTGAAAGGAAACAATTTTCAACTCTGATTGATGTGTGCTGCAAAACTATCAAATCTAATTCCATGACAATGAATGACTGAAAAAACTCATGATGACCAAACCAGTACTGACAGTACTGACAGATATTTTAAAAAGAGACAAAGATGACTGCAACTTCAACAACAGAAGAGAACAACCAAGTATGGCAAGCAATTAAACAAGTGGGTAGGGATCGTACAGTGAGAAAACAATGATAAGCGAATGCATACCGGTTATCACTATCAACATAAATGGTCTCAATTCACAAGTCAAAAGAAGTAGACTGGCACAATGAATCAAGAAACAAAATTCAGGATGTGCCAGATAACTCAGCGGACTAAAGCACTGGCTCAGGCAGAGTGCAGCTGTTGGGGTTCAGTCCCTGGTGTAATATGTTGACCCTGCCTCTGTAGTGCACTGAGATGGTGATGGAGACTGGGTGAGGTGGCACAAACCTGTAATCCCAGCGCTTGGGAGAATGAAAACAGGAGAATCATTATGAGTCCAATCTATGTAGTGAAACCCTGGAGACCCAGTACCGAGTACATAAAAAAAAGAAATAAACAAAATCTAACAAATATGCTGCATACAAGAAACATATTTAACTCAATAAAAAATTAATAAACTAAATGTTAAAGGATGGAAAACAATTCTCCATGTGCCAGGAACCCAGAAAACAAGGCAGAGGTAGCTATTCTCGTTGCTAACAATGTCAACTTCAAACAAAATGTGATTGAAAGAGACAAAGAAGGTCATTATATACTTGTTAGGGGAAAACTGTAAGAGGAAGAGATAACAAACATAAATATATATGCACCCAATGTAGGAGCACCCAACTATATAAGGGAAATTTTAGCAGGCATAAAAAATCGAATGAGCAACAACATGATTCTATTGGGAAATTTTAACACCCCGTTGACACAAAGAGATAGATTGTGCAAAAAATGGGCAAAGAAGCAACAGAATTAAACCAAACTTGTGAAGAAATGGACTTAGTAGACCTTTACAGAATGTCCCACCCAACAGCATCCGAATATACATTTTTCTCAACTGCATATGGAACATTCTCCAAAATAGGTCATGTGCTAGCATACAGTAAATTTAAAAAAATCAAAATTGTGCCATGCATACTATCTGAACATAGTGCAATGAAACTGAAAATTGACAAAAGAAACATCAAAAACTATATAAACTATGGAAATTAACTAACACCCTTCTGAACAGGTCATGAGTGAATTTTAAGAAGAAAGTAAACAATATTTAAAATCAATCAAAAATGCAGATACAACCTACTGGAACCTCTGGGATGCAATGAAAGTTGTCTTAAGAGGGAAATTTATAGCAATGAATTCTCACATGAGGAAAACAGAATGAGTCCAAATAAGAAATTATATACTTCACCTCAAGCTCCTAGTCAAGTCCAGAGCCTGAAGAAGACAGAAAATTATAAAGATCAGAGAAGAAATAAATGCAATGGAGACTAAAAAAATGCAAAGAATTGATGAATCAAAGAGTTGGTCCTTTGAAGAATGAATAAAATTGATAAACCTCTAGCCAACTTCATTAAAGAGAGAAAATTCCAATTTATACAATGAAGAATGAAAAAGGTGAAATAACTACAGATCTTATAGAAATTCAGAACATTATTAATACCTATTTCCAAAACCTTTATTCTAAAAGAATGAAAAATGCAGAAAAAATGGACAGTTTCTTAGAAACTAAATAAAAAAGATATAAAAATTCTAAATAACCCAATATCACCCAATGAAATAGAAAATGTAATAAGTAAAAAAAACCTGCCAACAAAGAAAAGCCCAGATCCTGATGGATTCACAGCTTAATCATACAGGAAATTTAGGAAGAAATTTATACCAACTCTTCTCAAACTCTTCAGTGAAATTGAAAATAAATCAATTCTCTCAGTCATTTATGGCTGCAAGCATCACTCTGATAGCAAAATGAAAGAAGGACCCATATAAAAGCGAACTACATACCAATCTCCCTAATGAACATAGATGCAAAAATCCTCAGTAAAATACTAGTGAACAGAATGCAGCAAATCAAGAAAATTATACAGCATGATCAAGTGGGATTCATCCCAGCATGTAATATACCACATCAACAGAGCCAAAGACAAAAATCACATGACCATTTCAATAGACATAGAAAAAGCTTTTGACAAAGTCCAACACTCATTCGTGATAAAAACACAATAGAAAATCAGAAGATATGGTCTTTATCTCACCCTGATAAAAGCCATCTATGACAAACCAACAGCCAACATTATACTTCATTTAAAAATATGATAGCCTTCACTTTAAAATTAGGAGCAAGACAAGGGTGCCCACTGTCACCACTCCTATCCAATGTACTTCTGTGAATATTAGCTAGAACAATTAGGTAAGAAAAGTGAAAGGAACAATGATTAGAAAGAAAGAAGTGGAGTTATCATTATTTGCAGATGACATGATACTGTACATGAAGTTGCCAAAAAAATTCACTAAAAGACTTGCAGATTTAATAACCAATTTTGTATTGTAGCAAGATACAAAGTTAACATTCAAAACTCAATAGCATTTCTAAAGCAAAGGATGCACTGAGAGAGAGACTATGGAAGCCACAGGTTTTATAATAACAGCCCTCAAAATGAAAAGCTTAGGAATTAATCTCACAAAGGAAGCAAAAGATGTATACAGTAAAAATTATCATACTCTGAAAAAAGAGATCGAAAAGGATTTCAGAAATTGAAAAGATAGTCCATGCTCCTGGATAGGAAGAAACAACATTGTCAAAATGGCCATACTCACAAAATTGTTATACAGGTTCTATAATCCCAGTTAAAGTAACATTAGTATACTCCACAAATCTAAAAGAATTTCCTAAAACTTGTCTGGAGCTGGAAGAGTGCTAGAATAGCAAGAGCAATCCTGAACAACAGAAGAAAGGCAGGAGCCTCACAATCCCTGACTTGAAATTATACTACAAAACTACTATGATAAAATCAGCATGGTTCTGGCATAAAAACAGACCTGAATATCAATGGAACAGGTTAGAAGTTGTAAACACAATTACAAGCACACTGAGCCACCTTACCATTCACAAAGGGGCTAACCATGTTCATTGGAAGAAAGGTAGCCTCTTTAAAAATGGTGCTGCAAATACTGGTTTTCTATATGGCGAAGGCTAAAAATAGACCCATGCTTGCACCATGTTCAGAACTAGAGTCAAAATGGATCAAAGATTTAAAAATTAAAATCGAGACTCTAAATTATCTGGAAAAGAAAGTAGGCAGAAACTTTAAGGGCGTAGTGGTATGTAAAGAGTTCATCAACAAAAATCAAACTGAACAGGAAATACTTCAAAGAACCAGCAATTGGGATCTCATCTTTTTGAAAAGTTTGTGCATGTCAAAAGAAATCACCCAAGGCAGCCAAATAGCTCAGCAGACCAAAGTACCTGCTTCAACAGATATTTTTCTGAAAGAATTGAATTCATCATACCACAATATATGAGCTCCCATGTTTACAGCAATGCAGTTTGTCATAGTTTTCCAAATCTTGGAAAAAACCCAAATGCCCATCAACTGAAGAATGGATAAAAAAGATATGGCATTATTACAAAATGAAATATTATTTAGCTACCAAAAATACAAATTTTTGGCTTTTGTAGCTAAATGGATGCAACTGGAGACTATATTCATAAGTGAACTAAATCAGATACACTTGTGCAAACATTGCGTCATCTCACTAGTGTGAGAACTAGAAAGAGTAATGAAAATATAAAAGGTACAACAAATACTGTCAAAGGGAGTGAAATAGTTTCATGGAAGGGGAAAACTGGGATTAGGAAAAGGACAAATGAAAGAAAGAAAAAAATGTATATTTAGGTATATATGCAGTAACTTGGACAATTGTATTGTCGATTTCTGCTAGTCTTTTGAAAGGAGCAATTAATGCTTAATTTTTTCTTTAATATTTCTTTACTCTTTTGAATTTCTTATAGCTTTTTGTTATTGTTTTATTTCTTTAAAGAAATGTTACATGTTTATATCTGGTAATCTAAACAATTAATTTAAAGATAGCATCATGTAATATAGTAACCATTCTTGAATTCCTATTACTTTGTTTAGTGAAAAATAAAAAAGAAAAGAATAAAGTTAGAACACTGGCACTCAAAATAGTAGATATTTATAAAATGTAAGTCATTGCTAGGGCTAAACCTGTTCTTTCAAAATAAAATTATGCTCTGGAATCATAAAAGAATTGGGTGACTTGACATTTGGAAAAATTATAGAGATCAGTAGCATCTTCTCCCTGTCCTCCTGCATGCACTATGTCACTTTAGTGCTTCATCTTCTCAAGTGTTTATTGCTCTATATTTTATCGGACTTTATCAATGATTTTTGTCTAAGGCTGATCTACATCCATGCATTGAGGAAATTTTGTTGGGCATTACTGAACCATGCATCTCCTCTCTAATGTTTACAGATCAGGCCAAGAAAGAGTTGTGAAAAAAACAAAGAAGAATACAGACATGCTTTAAATATGACAGTAAAGTATGAATTAGAATCTTAAATGTTACCCGCTATTTTATTTATTAGGATTTAATTAAAATGGCATTCATAATTAGACTGTGATGCATGTTAGAAGTGGCTTTACAAATTTCATTTTGAAGATATATTATGGGTGTGATATGACAAATTTAGTGTAATCTAAAGTGAATTTTCTCTGCTCTTTCCTCCTTCCATCTGTTTAACCCCCCCCCCCAGGTCTGGAATAGATATCAGAAGCAAAGTGACACACAATAAGGAAAGAAGAAATATGTAGCCTATCTTGCATGGAAAAAACAGACAAACTAATCTATTTTGTCTCCACATGTGCTCAGTAGATATAAAAAAATGTGTTCTTCAATAGTGTGCCAAGATATTTTAAAATATATATAACTATAGAGGTATAGAAATAAATATACACATATATCAGTCAAAGACACTGAAAATATTATGTGCTTTAGTATTTTTATAGCAGTGAAAAATAATATTTGTTCCTGAGGTGCAATATATTGAAGGGAAATATTGAATGCAGAAGGCAAACTGTGCTAAAATAATGACTACTTGATGAAGCGATGAGAGCATGGAGTGACATCCTTTTCCCTTTTCTGAACATTGTAACAAGAATAGTGACCACGAGCATTTGCCACCCACAAGTGGTTGTACATGTAGGCATGTGCATCAGTTTATTAAACTCATACTATTATCTACCTAAGATTTTGCCCTTATTTTATATATGGGACAGAAAAGACCTTAGAAAAAGACAACAAGTTACTTCTTCAAGATGCACAGTTAGATAAGGGCATAGATATACAAATATGGCTTTCTGTTCCCCGGAAAGCAGAAATTTCTCTATTAATTATTCCTCAAATTCTGCATTAATTATTCAAATATTATTCTACTCAGTTTTTAATTTTCCTGCTTTAAGAATTGTACAAATTGATGATGATAATAATCATAATAATAATGTATTGACCACTTTAGCTTGTTCTTTCAGAACCTTATTTTAAATGAATCAGCCTCTAACACCTCAGTTTCACTCTTGTACATACTTGATGGGTGACCATTGCTAGTCACAAATAGGGAGAGACACACAATTGAAAAATGGACTTTTTCTTTTTCAAATACCTTCACAAGGAACTTTATTTATTTATTTTTATTTTGGGGGGTCCTGGGGATCATACTCAGTACCTTGTACTTGATGGGCAGGTGCTTAAGCTGCTGAGCAATCTCTCCAGCCTAAGAAGGAATTTTTAGAAAGAAAAAGGAAGGTATGTCTCATGGTTGAATAAATAGAAAATCAGTTCATGTACTTCCACCACCACACAGATAGAAAAGGAAGGGTGTAGAAGATAGAGTACAAGGGAAAGGTGCATTCCAGGTGTTAGCAAGTTTTAGTAGAATTCTTATGCTACTATAAAGCACTTTTGAAATATCTGAATATCTTAATGATAAATTATCTTGCACTTAAAATGCTTCAAATTTGCTATCATCTAACATAAACTTGGAAAAATTCAGTGCAGGTACTACAATTCCAATCCCCTTTGACCAATAATTTGACCATTGTCCTTATGAAATAAAATTCTCACTTGTGTGGTGTTAGTTTGATATCAAATGTGATCAGATACACCATTTGCTTGGTAACACACTAAACATTGGAAATGTAAGTACAAAGAAAAAATGTCTCAGACTGAAAGAGTCTACAACATTACATGAGTCATTACATGAGTAGTGTAACATGTGTCTTTGTTATGGTTTTCCCTGAATGTCTCCTCAAAGCTCATGTAGTCAGGGGAAGAGTGCTTTTCAGAGATAGCTGAATCTGGTTGGAGACTGATTCATTATCCTGTGCTGAGATTAGTGGTGTGACTGCTAAGTCTCCCTAGGGAAGATGAACCAGATATAATGTACGGAACAGAAGAGGCTTGCCTGCTCATCTGCTTTGCTGTCTGCAGCCGCCATGAAGAGCTGCTCCTCTGCCATGTACCACCCTACCATGGAGGCAACCACTTGTGGACTGAAGCTTCCACAAACTGCGAGCTAAATTGACTTCCCCACTTTAACTCTGGTGTTGGGTATTTTGTCTCAGCAATAAAACAAAAGTATCTGAGATAATCTTACTCCTGCCCTTTCTTCCTTGCCTTCTGTGCGTAATCAAGGGAAATGTTTTATAAAAGTTATTACTTTATAATATGGTCAAATTTTTCTCAAATTTTGCATTGGGACTGATCTGAGAGATGGCTTTGAATTTTCATGTCTGATTCAAACCAGTTTTATTTGCTGTTTGGGGATGAAATATTTCTGATTGTTGGCACAACAGACTACCCTTCTTGTCTAATACAGACTCAAAATGAATACTGGCATTAGATCCACTGACAATATTTCAATGTTTTCTAAGACCTACATTAAAATATCTTTGCTTTCCTGACTGCTAGCATATGACTGCAAAGTACTTACCATTTCCTATGAATGCTAAGGTCCACTCAGCTGGTATCACCAAGAGGTGCCTATGTTCCCAATAAACCTGTATTCTTCCCACAGGAGGGATTATAGACTGGGGCCCCATGCACTTATGTTGGGCCTTAACCTGATGAGATTAGGTAATCTAAGTCCAAGCCAACACTTTGAAATACGTTTTTAGTAATTAATAGGTATTGGTTTGATGAGCTAAAATAATAATAAATAAAGATAGGAGTATAGAAGCTGGTGAGATGGCTTAGCAAATAAGCACCTACTTAGGCAAGCACATAGGGACAGGGAGTCAGTCCCCAGTACTACATGCCATGTCGGCCCCACCCTTGAGCACGCCGAGCCAGCCATCCAGTGTGGGAATAGTGGCGCATGCTTGTAATCTCAGTGCTTGGGAAGGAGGACACTATGAGTCAAAGCTGCATGGTGAAACCCTGTAACAGATACATTGAAAATAGTATCTAAAAATAGGAATATGGACTCACAGAAAGATTGTTTGATGCTTTTTTATTTTTTCAATGATATTCACTGTGCAACATATCTATGGGAAAAAAGAAAAAAATACTATTTGCAACTTTCATCTAATGAAAAGCAGAAAGTATCTGATAGATGTTTCAATGACAGGTGTTTCTCTTCAAGTGTTGACTAGAAATTGAAGAAGCTAACGGTGGTAGTGGTAGAATATCAGTCATGATGTATCTGGCCATAAATTTCTAGAGATAAAGATAACTACACATCTGAAACCAACTTTGGATTTTGCAGATAAGGCAAATAACTTGCTAAGGTACAACTGTATACTCAAACTGTGCTCTTCAGAGCGTTATGAAATAATGAAAATGCTTATTAAGTTTTCAAGAAAGCATAGTTAAATTAGCTAAAGTTCTAACAGTTTGTGTCTCTCCTAGCTTGCCCTGTATCGTGCAAGTCTGCACGGTGCAACAACCAAATCTATTCATTCTAGCAAGAAAAAAAAAAATTGGTTCTCTTAAATTCAAAACCATATTTACTTTGACTTCAAATTTGCAAATTTGCATTTTTTATCATTGGCCCCTCTTAATATAATCACTTTAATACTTTCCAATTGCTTCATCATACTACTTCTCAATTGCCTTATGGTACTACTTTTCAATTGCTTTATAATAATTCATGTATGAATTGACATTCAATTGTTGAATATGATTCTTAGTCAACCATAATTGTTGATTCATTTGCATGTAACTCACTTAATGTGCAAAATGATAATACTTGTTATTATGCTGCATTTTTCTTTCTCTGAAAAATGTGAAAAAAAATCAGTGTTCGACTGAGACACTCGGGTCCTGTCACCTTGATCATTAGGCTAACAAAAGTAGCTAAAACCAACTCCTGTTGGATGATTTTTCTCCCTTATAACAGGCTCATTGTCTTCTTAAGCTTTTCTTATGGGCCCTATTTAAATTTGCAAATGAACTCACATTTATCATTTCATTTGCATTTTAATTTGTAGTCATTTTTAAGTGGGAAGCAAATCAACAACTTCAACTTTCATTGGTATGATTGACAATGTAGCAATATCTTGTTGTTATTTAGTGCCAATCTGGTTTCAGATTGTTAAGAATCAAATTAATTGAATCCACATATGAATCTTTAAATGTACATAAGGGGCAAGTTGTCTTTCAGTTTTGTTTAGACAATTGTTTAATTTCATTTTCTTGTTCAAAGTTAAAAAAAAATGGAGTGAGACAAGGATGAAGAAAGTCACATGTATTTCAGTCAATCCATTATCAGCGTAGAATAAGTCAGACCATTCACCGCTAAGAAAAGAAGTCCAATGGAAAACATGTCGTTGAACAGAGAATAAGCATCAAGCACCTGTTTTCATGGAAATTAAGAGATGTTAACTTGATAAAAGATATATTATATATATATATCTTTTATATTATATACACATATATTTTATATACTTTTTTCTATTAGTATAATGTCCTTATATAATGTTCAACTACCTAAAAAGGCCAGACTATTGCATACATACAAATTCCTATTGAAAGCATGTTCTTCCTTGCTTCCTTGCTTCCTTCCTTCCTCCCTTCCTTCCTTCCTTCCCTCTTTATTCCTTCTTTCCCTCCTTCCTTCCTTTAAAATAAAGTCTCATTATTTAGTGAAGGCCCTGAGCACACTGTATTGCCCATGCAGGTCTCAGACTGAAAAGGATCCCCCTTTTCAGCCCCCAGAGTGCTAGGAATACAGATGTGAGCCACCGTGCCCAATATTATCCATATTGTATCTCATATGTAATAGGTGCATTTTCCTCATCTCTATGACAAAATTTGTTTTATTGAGCTTATAGCAAATATGCAATAACGATCATTGTTTCATTCTCATCTTTAGTCTTGACAGAATTGGTCCTTAAAAGAAAAAGACCCGTAGTAAGTACATCAAACTGATTGTGGTTTAGGTCATGTACATTTTTGCAAGATGTTATCATTGAAGGAACTTAGGAAAGTAAAAGCAGCATTTCTCTGCACTGTTTCTTATGATGCATGAAACTATAATTATCTCAAAATAAAATATTTAATTTTAAAAATAATCAAACATCCCATCTAATTCAAATATTGATTTGCTTTTTCTTACTTCCCTCTACCTAGTACACACTGAAGTGTAGCACACATCTATGCAGTTGTCAACACTGTGTACAATCTTTGTACTGTTTACTTTACATCAATCAATAACTTCTTACCCATGCTATAGACTTGATAATTATTATTGACAACTGCACAGTCAATTTGATAGGCCATAATTACCCTTTTTAAAAAAATCAAAATGTCTACCTTTCATGTAAAGTAGAATGCTGCCTTTGAATGTTAGCAGAAAAAGTAAATTCTAGAAAAAAAGTAAATTAAAGCTTTAAACTTTATGACACAAGAAAGAAAAGGATTATGGGACTGAATTGTTTAAGTATTTGATAGTATTTTAATTTTCAAACAGACTTTCATAAACATGCTGTTCTTAATATATTTACTTTGTAATTGAAAAATTTTAAAAATACCTTGATTGGTACATGGAAATTTACTATGCTAGTATCCACGTTTGTACATGTTTTAAATTTCCCATATTAAAAATATAACTTTAAAATTTTTTCTAGTAGCCCTGGAGACAGATTCAAATATACCTTGGTCAGCTGTTGAGCAGTGTAGCCCAAATGGCACATTTGTGACAATATTTTTGAGACAACTTTCTGTTGCAGACAAAGAGACATAACAGCTAAATATCCTATACTTAAATGGGCTTCTGGAACAGAATAAAAACTAGGAAATCTAAAAAAATAGTCCTAGATAGGTATTAATAATTTATATCAGTTAACTAATTGTGACAGATGTAACATAGTAAGGTAAAATACTAACAATAAAATAGATTGCACATAAGACATTCAGCAGCTAAGTGATGACTTTGTGATTATTTTGTAAGTAAAAATACTGTTCTAGGGCCATTGAGATAGCTCAGTAAAATAAGCACTTGCCTGGCTGGCATAGGGTCCTGAGTTCAATCCCTGGTACCACAAAAATAAGTAAATAAAATAAAATACTGTTATAAATCAGAAAAGAAATACTGTATTAGTGTTAGTTAATTGCATTCATATATCTCCTGGCTGAACTAAAATCTTTACTTATCAAACAATACGATTATACATTATATTTCACACTGTTTTACTATGAAATATTTGACACAAATAAAAAATCCAAATGGTTCCAATAACAGAATTTAAATAACTCATAAGATTCTCTTTCTTTGTCTTTTATAATCACTGCACAAGTACAGGAACATATATTACACAACAGTTGAAACTAGAAATGGATCTGAAAGAAGCTTGAATAATTCCAAACTTTACAAAGATTATCATCTTAATTAAATACAAATAACTGACATTCTCTTTTGAGTCATGATCCAGCTATCTCCAGGAATTTTGATAATTATCTTCCTTGTGAAATGCTTTTTACTAGAGAAAAACTAATTTAAAATAAAACAGACGGGCCGGTGAGATAGCTCAGTGGACTAAGCACCTGTTTAGGGAAATGCAGAGACTGCAATTCGATCCTGTACCACATGCTGCACCAGCCCTGCCCCAGGTGCATGCCCGTAATCCCAGCACAATACTGAACAGTAGCTATACTTCCAAACTTACACCAACTAATTTTAGAGTGTCATGCAATTTATCACAAATGTAGTTTAGGATTGCTCGTAAGTGATAAAAACTAAAAGTGTATCAACTTGTAGGTTTTTTTTTTTTTTTTTTTTTTTTTGTGTGTGTGTGTGTGTGTGTGTGTGCGTGTTTTAGCTTTCTGAAAATTTCTCTTCCTTGTTTGTATCCAAGGCTTATGGCTTCTACCACTTTATCCCTAATATATTATTGAATTAGTCCAATTTTATATATTGGACCTAAAGCAATTTTCTTCTTTCATACTTCTGGGATATAAAGGAGAGACTCAGATAGTATAGCTAAGTAATCAATTGGAGGAGATAGTTTCATAGATTGGTAAGAGCTTGGTAGTCTGTACTAGCACCTCAAAAATCCTAAATAAACATGATCCCTCTTTCTTTGTAGTTGAAAGTACAAGAACAAGCAATTGTCCTTTTACTTGAAAGGTGTATCCCTGGTTTCTGGATACAAGGAATTTAAAAACTCTACTGAATGTCTGAGGTCCTGAATTTCCTATGCTTCATCACCTCTTCTTTGTGAGCATGTCTTGCCAAGCCATCCAAAGCATTCCCTCGCCAGCTTTTCCTGGCCTTGTTCAATGAATGAGGTATAATGAATCTAACATCTCAGCAGGATATTAAAAAATCTGACTAGAAATTCAAAGAAGTAGGTACTACAGACTATATTATGACAAGAGGAAGACAATTAAGATACCCTTGAGTTAAAACTATAATGAACATTTTTATCCTTTACATGTCAGTATCAACTGTTCTTATTATCCTTTCAGCTTGAGATTGAAAAGAATGCATGTATCACATCAAGTACTTCATGACAAATGACCAAAGATTTACTTATTGGTTCTTTCTAATATTCCCTAGCCCAGCTCAGTAGATCTGAAGACCTTCTACCTGTTTAGTGATGAGATTGTCTACAATTATTCTCCAGCTTCTACAGAAGCCAGAGCAGAAACTGAATGTAAACATAAGACCAGTACTTGTGCAAGCTTTATATCATTCACAATGGTTCTAAATTTCTACCATCTGCCACCCACTGTGCTGGAGGTGCAGTGGATAGTACTGGAATGCAATTTCAGAGATTTCCACTTATATATTATACAAATTGTATTAAGTTTTTAAAATTCCAATTGACAAGTAAATCAATTTTGCTCTTACTGGGGAAAAAAAGACCATTAAGAGGCACTGTGTCTTGAATGTTAGCTAAAAATCTAGTTATTTCTTTGGCAACTTAAGACTGTGCCCACCAGAATTAGTCATGATAACATTCTCTGTCTCCGTATCAGTATCAACATAAACACTTTGCATAATGCATCTCCTGTCTGTGTGTTTCCTGTCCCTGAGGTATCATAACCAAAATAAAGATCTCTCTTGGAAAAGAATTAAACAGAATTAGTACATACCTGTCAAAGATATTCAAAGTTGTCACTGCAATAAATTCATTCTGAATATGAAAGTTGTGTCAGACTCTGAAATCAAATAATAGAACTTGCCTTTGACTAGGGGAAACTGCACACTTAAAACTGATTTGAGAGATAATTCAGTGATCTTGTTCATTATTCCTTTGGTAACTTTGGCCCTGAGTTACTATGTGCTATCACTTAAGTCATAGAATGCACTGAAAGTCTTGGCCAGACCTATTTTGTCAACTGTTTGGCTAGTTATAACCCTTGTCTTCTGAGAGGGAAGCATCTGTCCTTCTTCATCACACTTATGACATTAACGAGCTGGGTCTTTCCCACACCCAAGCCTGGTCTGCAGAATATAATCACCAATGAAATTTGGCCACATGTCTCAACAGTACATTCTTGTCAGCCATGGCTAATGATCTGTCTTTCTGTGGAAGACAATCTTCTTCTGGGTTTTCTTGCCTCACTTAAGTAACCACATTTTATTCAGCTCCTTTATTCATTCCTCTACTATCTACTTGTGCAGTCTACACATGTCTATTTTATTTACTATTGTCTATCATTTTTTTACTTCTAAATTCTGCCTTAACATAGAGCTTTCTTTATCCCTTGAGGTTCTTGTGAGAATATAACATCACATATTTGGAAATAATGTTCCTAAATTATTGAAATTATGTTTTCAATCCTATATTCCAGTTGCCTACATTGACAATCCTTAAGAACAATTCCCAGTCTGATTTCTCTCACTCCTTCCACAGCATACTAGCTAAGTTTTGTAATCCCTTCAGTGTGTATCTGTTCTCTCCTTGGTGAAGTCCCAACCATTCTAAAGATGGAGTTTGATTCCATTTTCTGTGCAGCTTTAAAGACAGCAGTAAGGACAGCTCTGAGCAGAGCAGCTAAGAGGGAAGGGACTTTAGATATTTCTCTCAAATGATTGTAACTAATTCTGGTTAGAAAGTGTGAACAGTGTTTATAATTGCTAAGGCTTTGGGGAACCTCAAAATCCAGCATCATCACAGGCACCTTGTAGTTACCTACACTCCATTGTCCTTGTTCCTAGGTTTTCCCAATCCTGGAGCTGGCAGTGACACAGAGCTTTAATTGTACTAAAACATCTTTGAACTCTAAACTTCTCTGTGTGCTTTCCCATTTGGGCATGAGCTGGTTGTTAACAGTGCTCAATTTCTCATTGAATTTTGGATGGCATCAGTATAACTTCGCAAATGCAGCCACGTATACCATCTTTGTAGGCATTGGTCCTTCATAACTTCTAAATATTTGCAGCAGATCCCTGCATGATTTTATCTTTTACTGGAATGTGTTTGTCCAGACGACTTTGGCAGATGACTTTTGATAAAAATAGTGAGTGATTGGACCCTTTTTGTGTATTGCACATTTTGAAAATGGGCAGTTCTCTGCCAGCTGGCTGGTGTCTGAGCCCATTGAAAATCCTCACTGCAACATCTTCTTATCCTGAAACCTTCTAGCACCACTCTTCTGAGTCTGAATTTTCCAAGAAACAGATACCAGGCTGGGATTACAAGTTCAAAATATTTATCAAGGGAGGATTTGTAGATGGTCTTTTACCCTTCCAGCCCCATATGGAATTTAAAGGCAGATATGTCAGGATCCCACAGTATAAATGGATAACAAGTGGAGCTGGTGAAGATAGGAGTAGCAATAAACAGGGGCTTTCCCAAGAGAACAAGTCCTCCCTCTTCCTTCCCAAGCAGAAGCAACCATAGGAAATGTAGTTAGAGCTTGAGGATGGTTTTCAGACATGGTTATTTTGGGGACATTTTGTTCCTTTTTGTTTCAAATACTGGAAATTGAACCCAGAGATTTCTCACTGAGCTCTAGCATCAGTTTCCCACTCATCACCATGCCTCTTCTTTTGAGGAAGGGCCTTGCTAAGTCTCTAAATTGCCCATCCTAGGCTCAGACTTCTAGTTACCTTGCCTGCTCCCTCCAGAGTGCTGAAAGAGTGGGCATGTGCCACCATACCCAAAGTCAGCAGGGTACTAACTTGAATTGATAGACACTTTCTTAATTGAAGCAAAATCTCTACCTGTGTAGGATTTCTGTTGGGTTTTATTGAGATAGGGTTTCACTAAAGTTCGAAATGGCCTTGAACTTACTATATAGCCCAGACTGGTTTTGAACTCTCAGCAATCTTCCTGACTCAGCCTCCCCAGAGCTGGAATTACAGGCATATACCACTACACCACCACATCCAGCTAGGCTTTCTTAATAGCCTGATTCAATATGTTCTTTGCTTATAGGAAAACAAACATATATATATTTTAATTCTTCAAGCAGATTACTAAAAAGTAAAAACCATAGAGTCATAAGAGGAGTTTTAGTCAATTTTACATTACTTATAGCAAGAAAGGGAGACTTATATTAATCTTTGTACTCATTATGCAATGGCATGATTATGGAATTCCATTCAAAGAAGTATAAAGACAATTAAAATATTGAAAATAAAATATCTTATTTTAAATGATGTAATGAAACAATGATCTAATGAATGATTCAAGTAATCAATGGTAAATAAACTAAATTCATCTTAGAAGTTCTCACTACTGGTAAAAAAGCAATTCTTAGTACAGTGTGAAAATCATAAAAGCAACTTGAGAAATGAGATGGACATGTTTATGGTCCTCAATAGAAAACTTTATTATTGTAATTGCAGATATTTTTCTCAGTTTCTACACTCTACATAGCTTATATTCAAGGTGAATTTTTAATAACTTGTCAAAATTTGAAATTTATCTGAAAAATAGCTGAACAAGTATAACATTAGCAATAAAACAGTGGGAGAGACATTTTTGATCTTACATATTATGAAAAAATGTGAAGGCACAGTAACTTAAAATTATGATTGCATTGTTCATGTAGGCACTTAGATTAATGGATGAGTACAGATTATAAATACTGGCCCTAAGATTTATAATTTGTTTTGCTTTTGTTAATACAGATGATGTTTAAAATCAGTAGGAAAAATATAAAATCAATAAATCATACTGTAAAATAAAACTTCATGGACTTTTAAAAGCCTTTGTTATTTGAAATGACTACACTTAAGAGGTTTACTACTACCCTTACTCTTGGGGTTCACTGCTGAGAGCCCAGGGTATTCCTAGGGTAGGGGACTTTTAGACTGAAAGTTGGAAAAAGTTTGGTCACTTTATAGGATGTGAATGTAAAGGTTTGAAGTCACAGAGTGAAGAACTAACAGGCTAACATGGGGGCTCGCAGCAGATAGCCACACAGCTCAGTAGGAGCTCTGAAGTCACATGACTAATAAGCAGTTCAATCACACGGGCCTTGGGAGGCCCACAGGAATGTTCTCCAATGGCTGCTGGCCTCGAGGGCTGGCTCCACAGGGAGGGTCTCACATGCTGCCCCGCCCATAGGGCATAAGGAGTTTTCCTGCTCTCGGGAAACTAGATGCTGATTTCTTTGCAGATAACAGACTGGAGAAACACAAAACCTTTTTGTTTCCTGATTTTGGGTGATTTTGTTTCACTTTGCTTTAACATTACTTTTTTGAATTGCTTTTCTATTGGGATGCATTAGTATTTTTAATAATAATAATAATAATAATTAAAACTGGGTGATATGATGTTAGAAAGAAATTAATGATGGAATACATATTTATTTAATCAAAAGCCAATTTGATGAAGATAGCTAAAGAAAAAAGTTTAACTTCATTAGCCGTTTTCCCCTGAAAGACTAAATTTTAGGCTTGAATCTGTAATTAGGAGCCAATAAAATATAACAGAAAAGGATATTTTATACATAAGAGCAACAAAAAAATGCAATTGGACTATATCATTAAAGAATGGTACTTGCAGCTTTTCTCCAAAGATATAGAAATATACTAGTGGTTCAAAACTACCACTTGGTAAATAGTAAACATTTTGACTATTCCGTACCAAGAACTTTCACAAAAGTTAAAACTGAGGGGCTGGCCAGATAGCTCAAGGGATTAAAATGCTTGCTTAGGCAAAGCGTAATGCCCAGGTTTGATCCGAGTTCTTCTGCCTTACCAGCCCCACCCTGAAACAGCAATTGAAATCAGGCGTGGTGGTGAGCACCCGTAATCCCAGTGCTTGGGAGGCTGAAAACGGGGAGAATCACGATGAATCTGATCTTGATCCTGCACTAAATACATGAAAAAAAAAGTTAAAACTGAAATTCAGATAAAAAAATAAAAAAGAAAAATAATTCCTTTCCTATATACACGATGTTACTCCTTTTTTTTTTTTTTTTCCTCCTAATGCTGTTGTCTAGGCAGATTCACAAAGAATTATACTTTGAAGTGATGTTTCTAAAAATGTAACCTGGTGACATTTTGATATTTCTAAGAAGTGATTACAAACATACACATAGACAATTAATTTATGAAAGTTCCTACACTGAAAAGAGCTTAATAAAAGTGAATTGTGTTTTCAATGTTAATGACCAAGTATCTTTCCTTATCTTACTCACTGATAATGATAGCATTAGTTGTTTCACTGGAAACTATGAAAGATAATGGTGAGGCAATTACTTGTTTTTCATACGCCCATGTCATTGCAGATTAGTGCAGTCGGCCTCAAATTGTCAGCATTTGGTTCCATTGATCTTTTAGCCAGTTTTTAAAAGCAGAAGTTACAGAAATGTGCAGTTCATGTTGGGGGCTACAAATAGACTGCCTGCAAGTCTGTTTTTGTAAAGAAAAATTTCAATTAGTGCAAACCATGGGCATCCACCTTCAAAAAGAGGGTAAAGAACTTTCTTGTCAATTTTTGATCTTTTCTGCTGCATCATGTTTTTTTTTTTTTTTTTTTCTGAAAAAGAGTTACAGTGTTGTGCTTAAAAGCTTCCACAAAATAATTTCATTTTCCATCCAGTAAGATTAAAGGCTTAGCACCTTAATTCCAGGGATGATGCAAAAATAAAATGTTAAATTTATATCATGTTTCTAAACTTCACTAGGTTAAAATTATCACAGAAGTAATAATAAAAACACTTTCCAAATACACATATTTTATAGTTTTCTTCCTCTGTTTCTAAAAAAAGAAAGAAAACAAAAGGGTTCATAGTATGTACAGTTTGTACAGAGTGTGGATGCTTAAAGAGCCACATCTAGGAAACAATGTCAAGAGACAATCATGTTAGGTTGGTAATTCAAAATCTCAGGTAAATTGTAACTCTGCCAAGATAGGTATAAAATCCAGGCCTAGATTGGTGATTGGGAGTAGGTAGATTACTTTCAGTACACTGATTTGTAAGCTTCAAGAGCTTTAAAAGGAATAGCTACTCTTTGTGAGTACATAAATTCTAGTGGAACATTTTTATCAGCTCTTTAGTAAAATAAATAAATCAGGATTGGCCAGATAGCTCAGTGGACTAAGGCGCCTGTTTAGGCAGGAGCATGGAGCTGGGTTCAAGGTTCGATCCCTGGAATGTCATGGCAACCTTTCCCCTGGAGTATGTTCAGATGTGACTGAGATTGGGCATGGTGGTGCGCACCTGTAATCCCAGCACTTGGGAGGCTGAAAACAGGTGCAGCACTATGAATCCAATCAGGTAGTGAGACCCTGTAGACCCTGTACTAAACACATAAAAATAAACAAACAAATAAATAAATCATTAAAATAAAATTGTAGTGAGCACGGTTTCATCACATACATTTAATAGGAAACAATATCCTCTGGGTTCTGAATAGCAGTTTTGTCACTCAGTCCCAGCTCTTTCGAGAAAGTAGATTTGCAATCCTCAGAGGGCATCAAGGTACTAAGGGATCAGAGGCGAAAGCCTCATAAGTTCTGATGAATGAGCTCATATTATTTTCTTTCTACTAATATGACAAAAGTTCTTAAATGCCAATAGCTCCACTAGAATAATGGTTTTTACAAATCTATTAGTAATATTTTAAAATAATCAGAAAACTTCACTTTCTCAGTTTATGTAACAGTATTGCAATCACGATAATTTGTTTCTGCTACTTATAATTTTTGCTGAGCCATGAAGAATAATAGAAGTTACACACCACTTAAATTCAATTAATCTCATTGTAAGGTTTATTTGATTTAAATAGCCACTTACCTGTATAAATTCAATATTCCTGCTTTGTCTGTCTAGAATATGGTCTGTTTATATGTTACAAACAATTATACAAAACATTGGCATACAAAATTTCTCTGGAAAGACAATGTATAAAATACTGTATGCAGATTTAGGGAAAAATAAATATTTCTTAGTATTTTGCTATTTCTATTTTCTGTCCATCCTTTTATTTCTCCTGTTGAAACAACAAAACCACACATTCCTAGAAAACTATTATCGTATGGCACTAAGAAACATTTGAAAAAGAAAATTCCATTGAAATTAACAATTAGGACCAAATTCCATCTTAAAAAGAGAAGATTTAGGCCTAGCCTAGAGTTGCTAATACGATTCTTCGCAGGATGATAATAAGCATTAGGAGACTTTTCCTCAACTAACTAGGTGCTCAAAAAAAGTAACGGCAATATCATTGCTAACATAGTTAAATAATTTATATGTTAATTCACTTCTCTACACATCAGAAACAGGCATATTTTCTGTTTTCACTTTTTTTTTTTTTTTTTTTTTTTTTTTTGGCAGAATCAGGGATTGAACTCAGGCCCTTGTGCTTGCCAGGGAAGCACAATGTCCCCGGCCCTCTTCACTGTAGTTCTAATCTTTGTGTTACAGCCTTTTCTTCAAGATCCTTTTATTCTTTTCTTCTTTCTCTGTCTCTTTCTTTTTCTCTTTCTCTGTCTGTCTCTGTCTCTGTCTCTCTGTCTCTGTCTGTCTGTCTGTCTGTCTGTCTCTCTCTCTCTCTCTCTGTCTCTCCTCTTTTTTTTACATTGTAACTCATCTCAGATCTTTCTGAGTTTGCCAGGAACCTATGACTGGTCTATTGGACCAGCATACATAGTATTCTTCACTATTCGTAACACAGTGTTTAGAAAGCACCATGTTTAGTTAATAAAGGGAAATGCAGGAGATAAATATAAAAATGGATTTTGTTTTATTTTTAACATCTTACCCATTTTATCTTAACTCATTATTTCTCTAATGTTTTTAATTTATCTTTTCAGGGTTTTTTGTTACAAAATGTTTCAGTGAAAAAAATGTTCTCTAGTAACTGCATGGATCCCTAAATGGTTCTCTTTGATGTCTTTGCTGGCTGTCTCCTTACCACATTAGATGTTGCACCATAATTAAAAATAAATCAATTTAACTTAAAATTATTTTAAATATTATATCTTTTTTTTAGTTTAACATCTTTTAATCACCTGTTCTTGAGAATATGTATTTGTCTGAAGTTCTCTGAGTAACTTACAAGGAACTTCTCCTTGGTAACAGTAATAGAAAAATGATGTATTAGCCACTGTATTTTCACTGTGTTAAAATATCCAAAATTGGCGACTTAAAGGAAAAATGCTTTATTTTATTATTAATTTTTTGAGAAAAAATTGCAATGAGAAATACTTTATTGTGGCTCTAGGGTTTACTGGCTCCACACTGGAAATGGCACATTAGAGGGACAGAACGCAGAGAAAACTGTTCCAGACAAGGCAGCCACTAAGCCGATGCAGAGGTGCAGAGCCTCGGACAGGAACGAACTCCGCCACGGGGTGCGCTCAGCGATCTGACACTTGCAGGGGCACACAGCCTGGCAGCATGTCCAGCTTTGACTGGCTCCCTGGTTTAATGAACTACTGAATGTAGCCCCCCATGATTCAATTAACTTTCACAGACCTGAGAATGTAGGGGTACATTTTACATCTAAACCATAAGAAATGGTATGATATTTTTCTTCTGTTTAGAACGATTGATTAAATATCAAATCTGTCAGGTTTTCTAAAAAAATAATAGAATCTTATTTGATGATAATTCTTAAAATACATGGTTTCTAATTATACTATCTAAAGAATAAAAATATTAATTGTGACTTTTTTATGCAAGGATCCAGTTTTGAGATCTTATATTTACTTTTCTTACATAAAACAGAAGAAATAAAAAAAATGATTATGTGGGACCAGCTAGGTAGCTCAGTGGACTAAAATGCTTGCCTAGATAGAACACAGTGGCCAGAGTTCGATCCCCGGCATACCATGGTGGCCCCACCTATGGGGTAAGCTGAGACTGCAATTGAGACTGGGCATGGTGTTGTGTACCTGTAATCCCAGTGCTTGGGAGGCTGAAAGCAAGATGATCACTATGAATTTGACCTTCATAGTTAGACCTAGTACACTCTGTAGACCCTGTACTAAAAAATTCATTAAAAAAATAATTATGTTGTTGTTAGCATATAAAAATACTTCTGTAATAGGCTACAAAATTTATATGAGGGCTGAGGAGATAGCTGGCAATCTAAGCACCTGCCTGGCAAGTGCAAGGACCTGGGTTCGATCCCTGGTACCACAGCCCATGCAGACCCTGGAACCCCAGGCATGCCATGCCAGCCACTGAAACCAGATACGGTGGTGCACACCTGAAAATCTAGCTCAGGGAAGGCTGAGACAGGAGGATCACTGTGAGTCTGAACTGCCTAGTGAGACCTTGTGCCGAATAATTAAATAAACAAAATTTTTTTTTTTCATGAAACACTTGTATGTTGAAAGGAGATTTGACAGGGTTCCCCATCTGAAGTTAGGGCCAGGAAGATCTGCAGTGTCATAAGCACCTGCCTGGAAAGCACAAGATCCTGTGTTTGATCCCCAATCCAAAAAGAAAAGCAAGTCAAAACAAACAAAAATGCTGTGTGTATGAATCTTTTGAAAACTGGAAAACTGGCTGTACAAAATAGATTCTGTGTACAAATCACCAAATGTAAGTAAATAAACCAATAATCAGAGATGAGTGACATTACATTGTTAGCAAAGGGTAGTATTGGAGGCACCAACAACTAGAAGTAGATTTAAATCCTTTTAAGACTAACTGACAAAAACATGCATTACTAAGTAGATACACTGCAGGCCTATCTCAAGCTCTACACAAATCACTCACAGGTGAACTAACTACCAGGCACTTGGTGATGGGCTTGGCCTCAGGCCAGAATAAACGTTTATTGTTTTAAACTGTAAAATGAACTTTTTTTCTTAAAGCCATGAAATGAACTTTGCCTTCTTTAGTTACTAGGAAAAGAAGAAGAAGTGAAAGAGAAGAAGGGAGAGAGAAGTAGTGGGAAAAGGAAAAGAGAGGGAGAGGGAGAACAAAAAGAGGTGGAAAAGGAGAAGGAGAAGGACAGAGAGGGGAGAAGAAAGGGGTGGAAGAAAAAGAAGGCAAAAGGAAAATTCAGTTGGGACAAAGTGGTGTCATTTTAAAAACACAAATTATTCTGAAATAATTTTGTCCTATCTGAGTTTACACCTTGGTAAGGTGGAAGATATTATAAGGCCTTTTTCTAGTACTAGTATTATTTTCTGTACTCCGTGTAAAACCATATTTCCAATAATATGCAGTATGCCTCTTATGAGATTGTGTAATTTTAGCAGAAATAAACTCCACTGTAATCAGATTGTTAGGAAAGGGGTTAATGGGGATTATACTCAAGGTACTGTATGTGCTACCACTGAATTACAGCACTAGATCTTTTGAAATTTTATTTTATTTTAAAACAGTGTCATCCTGAGTGGCCCATGTGGCCTAGAACCTGTGATCTTCTTGCCTGTGCCTCCGGAGTATGGTTTTAATTTCTCATGTATCTGAAGATATATATTTTAACTTTATATGGATAAGGTTATCCTTATATGAATAATTTTATATTTATATGTGCATATTTTGAAGTTATTCTGATCTTTTGATAAGAATATTCTTTTTTGTATTTGCTTTGGGAACATAAAATATTGTGTCGCCAAAATGATTTTATATTAATCTTCTAGTAATTAAAAAATACTAACCAAGATAACCCTTATAACATCTTTTAGTTATTTTATCTCTAGTACCTTTGTAAATTTTAACCAGAAATGATTGCAAGCCTAAGTATACATAAGCCTGAAACATTTTCTTTAAGAAGGGAAAAATATCCTCAGACTCAAAATTATTCTAATTTGTACTCATATTTGATATACCATGTCCAGGCTATTGAGTCATTTATGCAAATTTTTAAAATACTTAGATGATAATTAGAATAAAGAGGCACATATTAAGGTATTTTACTATGTTAATTACATTTTTTAGCAGCTATCTGTTCATATGCCGTGCTCATGTTTTTAAATAAATTTCCAGTAAGAAAATAGAATTCCGTTTCTCAGCTATAATGTTTCTATTTAGTAAATACCTGTTAGAAACTTACAGTGCTTTTAGGTATTTCAATTTACAGAAGTCTTAAAGGAAACTAGAAATCTAACCCTGAGGACCAAAATACCTCTTGTTACGAATATGAACTATGAGAAATATTGAATTGCATTTCTAGTTATCTGAAAAGTGAAGATTTAAATCTAGCATGGTAATTTGAAAGTTCACAGTCCCAGTTTATAAATCACAGTCTAGGATTAGATGCAATATTAATAAAGAACTTTCCCTGCTATGGTAGCATGTAGTACAATAGTGTTTACTAGAAGGTACCAGACCTTCACCACATGTTATAGTAGTTAATTCTCTTCCTTTCTTTTAATCCATTCCTGAAAAAGATAATAGTTAATTTATTTAATGTTTACATTATTTTAAATTTATTTCATGGTCAGCATTGGTTAATTTGGATTTAAATGTTAATTGCAATGAATGAGCTAACACTACAGAATAATATCTATATAGAATAACATATAAAATGTATTTATCCTGTGCACAATTATGTGGAGAGATCTAGCAATGTGAGTTTGCTTTTGATAATTATTTTTAAACCTTTCTATAATGGAAATAGCTAAGCTGACATACAAACAATAGTTCAATTTGTTATCTCTGTTTAACCAAAATTCTGAATTTGGTCCGCTAATCACCACCCTTTAACATTCCTGATCCTGGTGAGGACTGTCCTGAGAGTCATTTTCTTCAATCAAGATTGGCAATGACAATTGGCAAGATTATGAGATTATGTATGTGTCTTGAGTTGTTATTGCTTACAATTATGCATGTATTTAGCTTCTGAAGTTCTCCTGAGTTGTCCACATCATAAAAATATTAATACTCAGGGATGGGGAGATATCTTGTTGTTCTAAGTGCCTGTCTCGTAAGCCCAAGGACTTGAGTTCTATCCCCAATACTGTAGGGTATGGTAGCCCTGCCCTGCCCACAAGAGCAGGCCACCAAAACTGGGCATGGTGTCACACACCTGAAATCCTACAGCAGAGGAGGCTGAGACAGGAGGATCACCACAAGTCAAGTTTCATAGCGAGACCCTGTACCAAATAAATAAATAAGTAAAAGATTTTTTAAAATATTAATACTGGCTCTTTTCCATCCATCATTCAGGTGCCTCAATATTCCCTGTTTCTCCATCCATGGGTTCATTTTCACTTTGCCCCTGTGGCAATACTGGAGGAACTTCTGTAAGCTGATTTGGGAAGTGATAGGGATCAATCACTCTATTTCTCCTTATCTACAAGAGCTGCTATGCCATACTGAGAGAAAGATGACCCAACATTTCCTTTGTGAGATTCTACTCCTTCTAATCACCCTGCTGCATAGAATTTTATTCATCAAAGTTAATCTGTTTTAAGCACTATCATATAGATTCTTCATGCTTAGATATCTGTAGCATCCCCGAGAATTTCTAAAGATAATTTGGAATTTTTAATAAAGCTCTAGTATAATTCTATGGAAAG